>JAKSZP010012379.1:0-58885 GCA_022478985.1 Massospora cicadina
CACGACTGACCCACTTCACTGGCCTCAATATTTGCCTAGTGCAATTCTGGCCTATCAAATAAGCTACCATTGAATCATTAAGATGTCATCCTTATAAGCTTTGTATGGACGAAATCCTCATTTTGTTCTCCAGAGTGCAGGCCATTTTAGATCAGGCATCCCCTGACGCCCTGAAGTTACTATGTGAAGCATTGCCAATGAAATCATCTGACTCCAGGCTCTAGCTTCTGAGAACTTATTGGCTACCACCAGTAGAGAAACTTAACAATTTAATGATAGGCATGACCCCCTGCACACCTTCCAACTGGGTGACCTAGTTCTTTTCTACCATCGGCCTGGAGGTTGTGACAATAAATTGGGAACCAACTGTTTGGGGCCTTACAAGGTCATTCATAAGTGGGTCAATGAACACTCAATCATAGAGGTCGTTCATGGCACAGTAGTAAACCAAGTCCATAGTCGCTTTCTCCATCTGTTTTCCTAAGCCAAGATCTAGAGGGGGGCGTTGTTGGGATTCCACCATGAATAAGAGATTTGAATGTGGTCAATGATGGGATTCAAACCTGAGTTGGCCAAATAGCTAGGACTTTATTGGGGACAATTCCTGACGACATTCCACACCCCAGTATCAGGTTTTAATCCCGATCTATGTGGTGAGCTAATCCTATTAAACCAAATTGACTAACCTACCACTGAATCCCTGATTTGTTATAAGTCTAGATATTAGCTAGGAGATTTACTGAACAAAACTCCCTTGTAACAATGCTTTGACTAAAATAAACTCTACTCTTTTTTGCAATTTTAAGATAGAATTAGCCAATATTTATTAGGAAATACACTCCAGACATAGTATCTGGAGTAAAGACTTTTCAACCAAGAAAAGCACAAAAAGGTATATTCCAACACCCTGAAACTTTAGGTCTCCTGGCCTCAAATTATTAATGAATATGAGGTATTACACCTATAGTCTGACACCCATTTAAGGGAAAATCCTGGAGGAACTGGAGCCTAACATGGTTGAGAGTGTAGGTGAGGCTGAGGTTGAAGTAATCTTGGCTTCCTGGCGATCTCGCTGTTCAGTTAAATATCTCGTGGCATGGAAGGTGTTCCCAGTGTATGAAAACAGTTGGGTTAGTGCCTGAGACTGTGCCAATTGTTCCAAGTTGGTAGAGGCCTTCCACGCTTTGCACCCCAATGCTCCCCATACCCCCTGAAGGTCGCCACAATCTTGGCAAGTAGACTACCAAAGGCCCAATAAAATGTCATGATCACCTGAGATCCTAGTGGTGGTGCTCCTCCTGTTCAAAGAGGGAATATGTAAGTTTGGGGGAGCACCCCATGTTTTTCAATCACATGGCATTCCTGTTTTGCATGAAAAAACGGGGACAGGAAGGCGGCCATCCATCTTATAACCAAGGTGATCTGGCCCATGTGATGGATGAGAAGTGGGTGACAGCATACACTCTCAAGGTTGCCCCTTAAACCTTATCTTATTATGAAAGAGCTGCTCCAGATGATCAGGAGGATGTGCGTGAAGGTGGCGGAGTGAGAGGACGCTGCCAGAGGGAAAGTGGAGAAAATCCATTTTCAGAAACAATTTGAGTTCTGCCAAAGAGACAAAGAGTCTAAATAAAATAAAGGTCCAACTCCAATGGGTTTGAGGGTGATAAATCCCTCCATTACCCAATGGGATCGCCCCAATGCGGCCTGGCTTTGGGCACAACCAGTTGCCCACCAAATAAAGAATTCCCAACATGCCTTTTGGAATCGCAGTGGGAGGAAAAAATCAGTGGCAAAATCTTAGTGATAGTTGGATGGCCAGCGGGAGGTCAATTTGGCGTCAAATTAGGTGCAAATTTTCACTACACTGGAATTAGTTGTTATCACAATTCCCTCATTCATGCAATCTCATTTATGCCCCAAGCTTTCTAGTACTTAATACAACCATCCCTCACTGGTACAGTTGTCAGTCAATTCTTAAAATTTTGTTTGAAATAAATAAAACCCCTTTTCAGCCAAATTCCCAGGTTTGTATATATTTTTCTTTTGCTGAAGCTAACCAGAACCATGTTCTCAGGGTTGCACAATGACTAGGCTTTAGTGACCAAATATTATGATGCTGCTGCCCACCCTCATCAAATGGGGCTACCAAGCGAGTGGCTTTCCTGGGGATATTCAAGATTGTGGACGCTCTCTGGCATTGCAACGTCCCATTATTTTTTAAGATCATTTCTCCTCACTGGGCGAATTTTCATGACCTCACCGCTCGCTCTACAAACAGTGGCACCCCCACACATCCAGGGCCCTCTGTGGGTCCCAAGGGTTATAAGTGGCAGAATTTCTGCCACCACAGTTGCTTCAATTTAGTTACTAGTAGGAATGGTGGTGACAGTGGTCGCCAGACGCCACTCCTTGATTGCTTCACTCCCCATTCGCTATCAGTTCATTTGGATGGCAATGCCTCCCATATTCTGGGTTGCTTTCTGGGTGCTCACGCACTCAGACTGGCAGGTCAGTTTCAATATCATTTGCCATTTCCGTGATAATACCTGCGCGCCCACTTGTCTCATGGCAAGGAGAGCCTTCATCTATTATCTGGAAGAGGAAGATTTCAGATATTTCTGGGTAAGCTGTGAAAAACTTCACTAAAGATGTCAATGATGTTGACACAGTTTGGTGGAGGGCTGGCGCCCATTGAGGCATGATTATTGCACTAGAAAAAAACTAGTCATAAGGTTTCAATTAGATTGAGGTGTCATGAGAGCGGGTATCTAAAAGCCCTAGGCTCCCTTCATTGAGGAGTTGAGCAGTCATAGACAGTGTTGTTGGTGGATGGTTAGAGCCCCAGATCCAACAATGGAGGAGTACAATGAGCCATATATAACATTAATATGAAAATGAACATGCACTCCAACCTGTTGTTTATTATTTAAATTGAGTATTTAAATTGACTAAATCTTTATTTTTTATAATAAAAGGAGTATGGGTTGAGTTAAAGAAGTACTAAAGTACTTACTGAATAATTTATTTCTTTAAGGATATTGGGACCAATCTAAAATATAAAACTATTACAAACTCTAAAAGACATTATGTAGCTTCATGTAGGACTTAATATTTTGCCATGTTAAAACCACATAATGCATACTCTATAGTTAAGGCTTTTAAAGATGGTTAAGTCATAACTAGTGTCATGAATCTATATGACTGGACGATAAGCCACAATTATGACTGATGGATTATTAGGTAACCATAATGACTAACTCTAGATTATTGACCTCGCAAATCAAAGAATTATTGAAGATTCAGCGGGTAGAATCTTATGAGGATGTTTCAGAGCTACAATTATTCAAGCACCTTAGGATGAGGCGATATTAGGTTGATAGTATTATGTTGGATCGCCTCCAAATTAGGCGGTAAGGTAAGGTTGATGAACAATGAATAATGAGATGTTGACGTATGACAAAATTGAGTGAAACGCCTTGAACTAAGGCGATCAGGAATTCTATAAATGATGAACCCTGGTGAAACCAATGAGAATATGGCAGAACGAATAAGCTAAGCAAAAGGGTCAGTACTGACTGAGGTCGCTGAGATATCAGTGAGATGGGAAGATTAAAGGGGGAGATTTTTTTGTTAGTTAGAGAGAGAGCGGATGAGAGGAGATCCACTGTGATTATTATATTGCAATAAAGAAGTTTTTTTGAGGAAATTGTTCCCTTTTATTATATTTGTTTATTTATGTATGTTCCAAGGAACTGACGATCTTCATATTGTCCATTTAATTTCTCAGTGGGCTTGACCCTGCACAAAAAACCCTTCTGTGGATCTAAAAGTATCGCCAAACTATAACAGTGGTGCTCATTAGAGGATTGCCCATTATACAACTACAATAAGATATAAAACTCAATTGTCAGCTATGTCGCATCAAGGTTGCTTTGATAAGGAATCAGCATGACACGCTGGGACAGTTGAATATGTGGAGCTAAAACTTGCGTTGGACGCTGTGCTAAAAAGACAAGATGAGCTGCTCCAGGATGTTTGCAGTGATAAGCCGCCTCCATTTGATTGTGAAGGAAATATTCATGGGCTCTTAAGCAATTTGAGTTTGTGATGAAAGGAGCCTCAGATTGGTGGAGAGTGAAACTGTTAATCTCCACCTTGGATGTTGGGAGCGCCAACAAAGTCATATGTGACCTTTCAGGCAGTTCTGTTACATATAAAGAAGTCAAGGAGATGGTGCTGCGGTTGTTCAGGGAAATGTAAAGATGTCACAGAACAAGGCCGAGTTCTTGACCATCAGGTTTCAGCAGAATGAGACCCTCACCGCGTTAGCTAAGCAATTTATGGCGGAAGCTAACATGTTGATTGGGGCAGGAATTTTATCCAAAGTCAATGTGTGTATTGCAATGACCTCTTTGGTGAAGCCATACCCCGAGCTCTACAATGTCATGACCCCATTGTTGGAGGACAACGTACCCCTTCTTAAACTCATTCAGTTTTTGCGCCATCTAGCTGTAACTTTCCCTCCACCCAATATTAAGCAGATTCACACTGTAACCGTTGTCAAACCTTATTATGAGGTGAAATTCAGCCGGTTGGTGCAGGTTCCACTGGATACCCCCGCAGTTCAACGTCCACCCCATAACTGCTGATTGACACTTGGCAAACTACCACTCTGGCTCTAATTACGCTGACTGGCAGCAGTCATTCTATCGACTTGGGCATGTTTAGCTGATCACCTTTATTCCGACTTTCTGCATGGGCCAACTTATATTAAGAATGGATGAAGGCCTACGGGGTAAATTGTTTCAATTGCAGTCACCCTGGGCACCTGGGATGGTGGTGCCCCAATTGATGGATCTCTTACGTACATCAGGATCAATGCTCTCAGGGAAAAGTCAGAGAAGAGTTTTGGACTCTCTACCTCCACTATCCTGAATTCAAACGTCCCACCTGAAGCTACTAAAGTATATGCAGCGGAAGCCACCCAGTATGATGATACATTCCTCTATTAGCAGCCAGTTGGAGTAGTAAGAGTGTTGTCCCAAGCACAAGCCAAGGGCATGGCGGATGAAGGGTCTCTGGAGCAACCAAATCCATACGCTTGTCAGATGTTTGAACAAAGTCCTTCAATAAAAGGGCTCATGTGCAGATGCGCTGTCCCCTGAGAGGAGCAGAGGTCGCCCTCCCAGTGGACGCTATTGTAACAAGGTACCCTAAAGTTGGTGCGTGTATTATTAGCTTCCTGGGGAAACGTGATCCGCTGAATGTCATGTAGTAAATAGTCAACATTCATTTTCCTCAGAGTGCACTTACTGTGACATTGTGAAAGCCAAAACCCAAGTCCAAACTATAATTGATACAGGCGCTCCCGTTAACATTGTCTCCACTAGGTTGGTGGCAAAGTTGACTTTAAAACCTGATATAGACTCCGGATGGTATATAGGACTTCTGGAGTAGAAACCACTGTCTCTGAGGGAGCGTACAGCACGCTTCCCTTGCGGTTTGGATCTGTTGTTGGTGTAGCTCCGGAAGTAGTATTACCAAATAGCAATTATGATCTGTTGATTGGGACTGCTTTTATGCGACACTATGGGGCTGTTGTTGATATGATGGAGGAGACCTTTACTAATTTGGGGCAGCGGATCCCAATTTACTTTACCTCCAGTGGAGTGCCAAAGGGCTCAGTGCATATGGGACAGAGCACCTTGCCTACAGTGACAGGGTGATTCCATTGCGCTACTATCAGCTAAAAAGCAAGATCTGGGCCCTTCCTATCAAATACATGAATACCAAGGCTACAGCTTAGAGCCTCTGGGCCAATCTTCATACCCTCTGGACACCAAGTAATAATAAACACCGAGTTAGAGGTGGAAGTGCCTGCTGGGCTCAATAAGGAGGTCATTGGGCCTTATCAGCAATTGCGGCATGAGCCCCACGTGGCTAAAGGCATCATACTCTCAGGCCATGAAGATCAAGGTATTGGTAGAAAATCTTCAAAACGTACCAACTCAAATACGCCAGTACCAGATTGTAGCATATTTACATTTGAACCCAGTTGGGGAGGTCATCCAGGTTCATGAGTTTGGGTCACTGGATAAATTTGGTCTGCCCATCAAACTGCACCTCAGCGTAATGGCGGTTGTACCACATGAGGATTTAATGGGGTTATTGGAAGACCAGAAGGATTGGGCGAAAGCTTTATTTAAAAAAAAGGAGATTTTTGCTGTTGACAAACATGATTTAGGGTGTGCTCACGGGTGGTTCATCAGCTGGACACTGGGGATCATCCCCCATCAGGTCTCAGCTAATCCGCTGATTGAGGGCAGCTGAAGAAGTTGTCACTGAGGAAATCGACAAGATGCTGGAGCAGGGGATGCTTGAACCATCCAAGAGTCTTGGGCTTCGCCTGTTCTGATTGTAAAAAAGAAGGATGGCACTAACCATGTAGTAATAAACTACAAGAAGTTCAATAGTATCACTAAAAAAGACTCATACCCTCTGATGCGTATCAATGATGTGCTAGATTGGTTAGGCAGAGCTCACTATTTCTCAGAGATGGATTTGATATCCGGTTATTGGCAAATCAATTTGCCCATGGCGGAACAAGAGAAATGCACTGTAATTGTCATGATTGAACAACTTGATAGTGGGACCCAATGTCAAGGATAAGGCTGGGCGCCAGGAGGCTCATAAGGTGAAGTTATAGGCCCTCCCTGACCTCAGGCATACCCTAGACCAACGCTGGGTACAAGCCCAATATGCACAGGTTGGTACCAATGAGGTGCAAAATGCCCAGCCTCTTGTGTTGGACCAAGCGTTAGAATGGACGATCTATGTAGCAAACAAAGATGGTTCAATTCAGTTAATGGGCGAACGGGGTTTCAAAACCTGTTTGAGTTACAAAATTATGAGTTCAGGTAGAATACAGCTGCAATCAATCACTTGAGTGAAAGCAGTTTCAGAGTATTTTACCAAAAGCGGATGGGAGCATTTGCCTATTGGAGCGTCAAGGCTTAGGATCACTTCCACAGACCCATAATTACCCTGACTCAGCTTAAATATGTTTTTCGCGACCAACACTATTCGTTGGTCGACTTTCTTACAACAAATTCCCCATTTTTACGTATTCTATTATGCTATCTCAAATGATCTTGTGCGTGGACCCCATTGAGATGGTCTCGCGCATGTTAACCAATATATTCTGAATATTATTAGTTTATCGTCTTGTGCACCATTGGGTTGCCCAGGTTCCCTCCAACCTGGGACTCTCCCCCCTTTTACCCTTGTGCACCGCATCACTTTTAGTTGGTTATTCCTTATTATGATCGCACTATTCTACTTAAGGTATTAAGGCTCCAGCACCCTCTGCTGAGCTTTGGTACTTTTTGTACTAACAACTAGTTCCCTGGCGTTAGCCTTGTGCACCGTGCACTAACACGCTGAGAACAGGAGAGTTGTATACATCCTTACAGTAATCACATCCAAGGGGCTTTTCCAACCGACTCATATGCTGCAAGGTCTGTGTAATGCCCCAGCTACGTTCCAACGATCAATGGACACCATCCTGGTCGACCTGAAGCTATCATGCATACTCGTGTACCTCTATGATATCAACATCTTCTCGTGCATGTTCTCTGAGCACCTCACCCATTTGGAAGAGGTATTCCGCTAGATGGCTAAGGACAATATCAAGATTAAGCCCCAGAAATTTCATTTCTTTAGGGATCAGCTGGAGTATCTCAGTTTTGTGGTGGATGTGAATGGGCTGATACCCCAACCAGCCAAGGTAGTGGCTATCCAGAAGATGACTATGCCAACTAGTAAGTGGGACATTCAGGTGTTTTTTGGGATGGTAAATTATTAGCACAGCTTTATACCCAATTTCAGTTACATTGAAGGTCCGCTGTTTGAACTATTAAAGAAGGATGCCTTGTTCAAATAAACGGAATGGCGCCGATGCACCTTCTGATACACTTTGAATGGCGCTAATCAGTGCGTCCATGTTACACAGCCCTAATTTTGATAAATAATTTATCATACAGATGAATGTGTCCCTTTCCACTGTTGGGGCGGTCCTGAATTAGAAGGCCGACGAAGGGGAGGAGCATCCAGTGGCATACTGAAGTTGAGGCTTGAATTGCCATGAACGTAATTACACTGTAACCAAGCAGGAGTGCTTAGTGGTGATATATGCATATAAGCAATTTTGAGTATATTTGCATGGAGTAAAGTTTAAGGTTGTGACGGTTGAGGTTTATCCTCAACATCACAATGCCCTAATCTTTATTAAAACAGAACAAGCTGGTGTGGAATACAGAGGGGGTGAGAGAGCATTAGTCTTGGCTAGACCCCAGGTTGAGATTAAGACTGTGGAAGGACGACAGTTAGATGTTTCGTCAGGACTGGGTTCAAACCAAATGTTTTTGAAGTGGGCGGCTTCTAGGTTAAAGGTGGATTTAAATCAGAATTGGAACGATTCTTGGGTGTGTTGGTTCAGCCACTATGGAATTCAATCCGGCTTAAAAAAATTGGGGTTTGCTTATGGCATATTTCAAAAAAAATAGTGTCAAGCATGACAAATGAGCTTGATCTATGCTTGCAGCAGAGAACTATAAGAGAAGGGACTTGAGAATGGGAGGTTCTCTAGTTCCGTTTTCTATCAACTTGCCTAAATATATCAAATAAAGCCATCTCTAAGCTTTACTTATTTTTATTACTGTCTTCCGAATTTATATTGATAAATCTAGTCTAACAGCGGCCATGTTTGGCCTATACGAACAGGAGTTGGACTTTGAGAGCGAGATTGGGAAGGCTATTGCCTCCCTATGCACCTTGTCTTGGAGTCAGAGCATGTTTCTGGGGGTAAGCATACTTGCAACTGTCCTCTAAGGGTGTTTATCCGTGGCTCCTGTGGCACACGCACTAGAAGAATGGTCTCAGGGACCTTGTCTGCCATTTGGTCATTGACTTGGGACCTGCTTTCCAATTTTATTCGTGGCTCATTGGAAGGAGCCAGTGCATTATAAAAATCATAATGGATCATGCATCGTTGCGCTGGTTGCAGAATCTAAGTGAGCCTGATGGGCGACTAGCCTGAAGGGTTCTTAAGCTGCAGGCTTATGACTTCAAAATCCTTCACCAACCTGGAGTAAAACACCAAAACTCCAATTGCTTATCAAGATTGCCAACAGTTGCAGGTACAGTGGATTTAAGCAACAATGAACAAAAAAACTCAGAAGAAAGGATGACGATGAGCCGCTTCAAATTATCAAGGTACTAGATGGAATCAGGGCCAATACGTTTCAGAAAAATGGGGAATTGTATAAGTGGATAGGGGACACTACCGTGAATATCCCCAGACCTTCCACCAAATCAAATATCATTATGAGCGCACACCAAGCAGTTGGCCATGGTGGAGTCCATAAGACCCTTGAATTGTTGCGACTGTGGTATTATTGGGAAAGCATGCAATTTGATTTGCTTGAGACACTATCCTGCTGCCACCAGTGGCAGATGGAGAAGCCATTCCACCAGAAGACTTTGTACCAGTTAGTAAAACCTCACTTCACTTGGCATATAGTTTCTATTGATGTTGTAGGGCCACTGCCAACTGGATCTAACCGGTCTAAGTATATCCTGGTGGCAATTGACCAATTGATGAGGTGGGTTGAGGCGCGGGCTATATGGGATCTAGGGGGCGGTTACTGTGGCTAAGTTTGTAATGGTATGTATCATTCAAAATCACAGCTGCCCACAGTTTATCTTTACTGACAATGGAACTAATTTTAACACTCACATCCTTCCCAAGCTCAACAAAATGATGGTCATCTGTGGGGTTCTAACAACCCCATATCACCCCAAGTCCAACGGAATGGTCGAATGGGTTAATGGGACCCTGGTGAACATACTACTTAAGTTGGTTACAGATAGGCCTCTGATTGGAGTACCCTCCTTTCCACTGCGGTGTTCACCTATAATATTAGCTACCATTCCGCCACAGGGAAAAGCCCATTCCAATTGCTTAATGGATGGTACTCCGCCCTGCCCACGCTCCTATATGCCTGTATTGAATACACTGGCAGAATGGATCTGCAACGCTATTTAACTCCCCTAACAAATATGCTGATTAAATTACAAACCAAAGCGTACTCATTCAGCTTAGCCAAGAAATTAAAAATTAGGCTGCCGATCAGGTATGGCAGAGCAGCCTAGCACAGTTAGAGGACAAAGATATGGTGCTATTCCACGATCAGCTTGGGTTTGGGCGGAAGCACAAGCTCACAAATATTTGGATTGGGCCATTCGAGATAAAAGAAAAGATGGGTGTTGACATCTATACTAACAAGAACCCCGCGAGCAGTCAGATTATAAATCAAGTGCACGCAAAAATCATTTGGCCATATAAGCAATAATATAGTTTCTCCAGAAAAAAAGAAAAAAAATAAAAATAAAAAACACTATCACCATCATGTGAGGTATAAGCTAAGTTTATTTGGGTTGTTGCTTGGGGTTTTTTCTTTGCTGTCTTCATCTTTATGCCCTTTTTCAGTTTCTTGCGGTGTGCCTTTTGATTTGGCCAGTGAAACCCTCATTTCTTCTTTCACCTCTTTGAGGGTGCCGAGGATTTGATGTACCCTTCTTGGGTTGGGGGTGGGGGCGAAGGCTTCCATGGCAAAGGTGAGGGGGTTGGTGTTTTCTCAGGGGCTGTCATTCTAGCATGCGGAAAGGAGGACGGTGTGGCAGAACTGGAAGATGAGGACAGACTGGGGTTCCAGGGAAAAAGGTGAGGTGGCGAGAGCTCAGCCAGTTGATTGAGCTGAACCCGTTCTTGCCCCACTAGAAGCAAAGCCTGCAACCACATGCGTTGATGGTCCTGAAAGATCAACGAGTAAGCAAGCAGAGGGGCTGGAGACATAAGTGCTGTCAAGCAAGTAGGTGAGTCCCAGCTTGAGGGGAAAAGGCAGCGCCCAGCACCATGCAATCTAAATGAACTCTTCCATGATTGGATACGCCATTGGGAATGGAGTGGCTGCAGTAAATGCTGCTCACTGGGCCCACTCAAGGGCTGCCCGGTGCCACTCTATCCCTAATAATAAAGTGACCGTGGGATGAAAGATCATGTTACCTAGGAGCGCCATGATGGGGAGGTATTGGGATGGGTCATTGGCGCTGAGGGTGGCAAACGCTGCAGTAACCCCAGATTGCAGGTGAGCTAGCCAGTTGTTGCGGAAGCTTACCCACATAGACCAGAAGTGGGTAGGAGTATGGGGAAAGGACCCCAACCAGCTGGCTATCACCCACTGCACGAAGGACATCAACTGCTGAATGGATAAAGCCACATGATAAGACTCAGCAGGAGGTGGTTGCACTGAATGAAAGAAGCCATCCGCCAGGAGCTGGGCCGCCTTGTTGAATGAAGGCTCTTGACTCTGCTCCCCTCCCCAGCGTAGCTGGGACACTATGTCCCTGAAGGGGGTGCGCCAGGAAGACAAATGGCTGACGAATTTGGGAAAGAGCTCTTCCTGGGCCAGAATGGTCATGAGGTCCACGTCAGCCCCTTACTCATTGGTCAGGGAAAGGGGGAACTGGGGAGAGGGATGTGGCCTGGGTCAGGCAAATCTGCATTGAGCCATAAATGGAAGAAGAAGTTGAAGTTGCGGACCCATGGTTATTGCGCATGGTGGGTTGCATCATGTTGAGAAAAGAAGGCGTTAAGCTTATCGTCCAGTCAAGAGGGTAATGTCATGAATATATATGACTGGACGATAAGCCACAATTATGACCGATAAATAATTAGGTATTCATCATGATTAAGTCTAGATTATTGACCTTGGAAGACCAGAGATATTCCACAAAAGATTCAATGGGTAGAATCTGCTGAGGATGTTTTGGAGCAACAAGTATTCAAGCGCCTTAGGATGAGGCGAAATTAGGTTGAGAGTATAATGTTGGATTGCCTCCAAATTAGGTGATAGGGTAAGGTTGCCAAACAATGAATAATGAGATGTTGATGTATGATGAAGATTGAGTGAATTGCCTCAAACTAAGGCAATTGGGAATTCAATAAATGATGAACCCTGCCAGAACCAATGAGAATATGGCGGATTGATAAAGCTAAGCAAAAGAGTCAGTACTGACTGAGGTCGCTGAGATATCAGCAAGTTGGGAAGATTGAAGGGGGGATATTTTTGTTTGAGAAAGAGCGGATGAGAGGAGATCTACTGTGATTATTGTATTGCAATAAAGAAATGTTGTTGGGAAAATTGTTCCCTTTTATTATATTTGTTTATTTATTTGTGTTCCAAGGAGCTGACGATCTTCATATCGTCCATATAATTTCTCAGTGGGCTTGACCCTGTGCAAAAAACCTTTTGGCAGATCTATAGGGTATCACCAAATTTATAACAACTTGATAATCTGCTTTTTTACAGAATAATATCTTGACTCATAGATTATAGTGCTGTAAATTAGATGACATCAGTTGTTGAAGTTTTTTAGATAAACTAAACTGCTAATAAATAAAAGTGTGGATAAAAAGTATAAAGTCATAATTCAGTTTGTTAATAGCTGATGCCTCAAGTACAACGTTCCTTCTTAAGTATCCAATAAGACTTTATATAAATAATAAATGTTTGATTACTTAATTAATAGAAAAATTTAATATTAAAGTTTTGTTTCTTTGCATCTATAGCTGAATAAAATCACCCTTTGCATAGATTCAATTCTGGCTTATACTATATAATTCTTAATAAGTGATCATCATATTAGATAGTTGTAGAAGAGGGTTAAAACTTTTATAACAGTCTAGCAGGTACCTGCGGCCTTTTCTACATATGTTTTTATATGCCTTTTTATGTAATTATCAAGCTTGTATAGAGCTAATTCTACATTTATAGAAAACATACTCTTATATTTTAACTTATAGATATATGTTGGAATTCAGGCGTTTGGTAAGCTCGCTGGTGCGTTTTGACACCTGAGTTACAAAAATATTATTGCAGAAGAAATATTATTCTCAACTGCTAGGATAATTTCTCAAGGGGATTTTTATAAGCCACTTATATTAAAATAAAGAAACTGTAACACTGGGGTGGAAGGCAAGTCAGTAAGGGCATATGGCTACCAACCTGAAGGTTGCAGGTTCAATTCCCGCCCTTTGCACATCGATTTGGTGCCATCCAAAGGAAGCTATTGGCGGTTAGTGGGTCTAATAACACGAAAACCTTACCCATGACGTAACCAGAAAAATTTGAGTCCCAATCTGGAGGTGGAAAAACTTTCTTTGATGGAGTTGACCCTGTTCAGGTTTCATGTCATTTCTTTCTTTTGGTAATGCCTGTCCCTTGGTCGGCTTGCCTCAGTTAAATAAAGAAACTGTAACACTAGTAAAAAGTGGGTTTTAGAGGTTTTATTATGTTAACTGGAGGGGTAAAAAAGGGGACCCTTTTGATACTTCGCTGCTTGGTATTAAAATGATATTGAGGCTCTAAGTGAGAGTGCTGAGTAATTCAGATTAGGCTAAAAATGCCAAATTAGAAAATATGGGGCTTCGACCTATCAGAGCTCTCAAAACCACCTCACTTCAATGGAACAGCCAATGGAGGGTCAATAGTAGGTAGGACAAATCTGTGAGGCAAGTATTTAATACATTTGAGCCAATCACCACAGGGAAAATATTTGCACCTTGTGGGACCCCCTCTGAGACTATAAAAGGGGGTAGTCTCCGCTTAGGTATTTGAATTGAACTTCAGAGGGGCTGGGGAGGAGCCTCAGCATGACTTCCCATAATTCTATAGGTTCAGCACAATCTTATTAATGAAAATTGAAAGATTTGGCTGAGAAGTAGGTGGAATAGCATTACCCCAATTCAAGGGGTTCCACCAAGAATTGGCCAGGGTCTTTTGGCCAATTTTATTATTATTTAAATCTGAAAAGCTCTTCTCACAATATTAAATATGTAATTGTTTGACATTACCCCCTTCAAGGGTGGTAGGAGGTGAATAAAGGCTTAAGAACTGGCCATGAACCCGGTTGATGGTAATTTCAGAAGCAAGGGATTTGATGTAGTATTCATCCCCTCGCTTATATGTGACTAAAAAAGGTCCCTCCAAGATCAACCCAAGCTTCTCACTCCTAGGAATGATCTGATTGTGGTAATAAATTACCAAGTCTGATACTTGAAAAGAAGGTTGAGGGGCCCAGCTCTCATTAGCAGCTTGTCCTTCTTTCATGACAGTCTTTGTCAAGTTAGTTATAGACTCTGTTTGTAATTGGATGATGTGCTGAACTAACTATTTCATGGATTTCTCAGGGTCAGTCCTGTCAGAGAAAATATCCTTAGCTAACAAAGACAGCATCCCAAATTCTCTCCATACAGTACATGGAAAGGGGACATTTTGAGGATTCGATGATAACTGATTTAATAGGCCAGGAGCGAGCTTGGTAAGTAAAGATCCCAGTGAAGAGGGCTTGAATTGGCCATTTTTCGTAGTATAGAGACCAGGGTTCCATTAACTCTTTTTATGGCCCCATTTGTGGATGTGTTGTATGGGGCTGAGAAGAATTGTGTCCTATGGAGGCGGCGAGGAGCTTTACCACTTGGGAGGTAAAGTTTTCCCATTGTCACAAAGGAGGACCTGGGGCACCCATGTCGAGTGAAGATATATTGATGTAAGAAGGTAGCCGTGGCTTTATCTTTCTGAATGGGGAGAGCAACAGCTTCAACCTATTTGGTGAAATGGACAATATTGACCAAGATATAACGATTAACACCATAGGTCTGAGTTAGAGGACCGATCACATCCAAACTTATGGTGTGGAAGGGTTGTTGGGGTTATTAGGTTGGTACTGATACTGGGTCTTGAAGTTGAATTGCTTTTTACAGGTCAGACAGGAATCCAGAACTTCATTTAAGGCCTATATGATGCTTTCCCAGTAGTAGCGTTCTTTTACCCATTCCTAGGTTTTTTGTACTCTGACATGCCCCAAAATAGTGTGAGACTTTAGGATCACAGGGACTAGTTCTGATGGCCGGAGATAGGGCAACCAGTTTACCCCTACTTTTTGTACAGCTTTCTACTCTCCACCTTAGTGTTGCAGGAGTGCCGAGATAGCTTCTTCTGTACAGGTTCATCATCATCAGCCCATGCTTCAGGCATCATTAAGAGATCATGTAATCTCTCAGCTTCACTATTATCCAGATAAAGGACAGGAAGCTGCATTATCCCATCAACATTCATATGGAGAGTTCCTTCCCAGTGCTCAATTTTCATGTCATAAATGCTGGAGCTTCAAAGCCCAGAGAGCTAACTGTTCAGTGGGACATTTCATATTCTGCAACCACTTCAAGGAGGCATGGTTGGCAGCTACTTTAAGGACATACCATATAGGAAATGGTGGTAATACTTTACAGCCAACAGGACAGCGAGACGATCCTTTTTAGTGACGCTGTAATTGTGTTCAGCTTTTAAATCATCTTGCTGAAGTTAGAAGCGGGATGATCAACCCCATGCTCATTTAATTGAGCCAAGATAGCTCCAATGGCGTAATCAGAGGCATCCGTGAACAACATAAAGGGCTTGCCATAGTCAAGATGGCAAAGGATTGGCCTTTGTTGCAGTAATCTTTTCGGGTTTCAAAGGCGGCTTTTTGATCAGCACCCCAATGGAAAAGAGTGTTTTAGCTAAGAGACGTATGAGGGGCTCACTGAGCTGGGCGAACTTGGGGATGAATTGATGGTAATACCCCATCATGCCTAAAAACACCTGTATATCACAAAGGGTTTTGTGCGCAGCCATCTTAGCTATCGCTTTAACCTTGTCCTGTAAAGGTTGAATCCCAGCTTGAGAGATTGCATTCCCAAGGAAATCCAACTTCTTCTGGAAAAAAGTACAATTTGATGGCCTCAACTTAATGTTGGAAGACCGAAGGCGTTAAAATACTTCTTTTGGGTGCATGAGGTGCTCGTTAATCATTTTGGAAAAAACTGTTATATCATCTAGGTAGACGATCACACAGCTCAGTTTTAGATTCTGTAGGATGTGATCCATCGCCCACTGAAAAGTTGCAGGTGCATTGCACAACCCCCAAGGGAGACGAGTGGGTTGGAACAGGCCTTCACTGCAGATAAGGGCGCACTTCTCCTGATCCTTTAGAGAAAGGTCCATCTGCCAATACCTGCTATCCTGTCCATAGCGGAAAAGAACTTAAATCAGAGTGTTGAACCAAAGTGTCGTCAATAGGGGGATAGGATAACTGTCCTTTTTTGTGAGATTGTTCAGTTTGCGGTATTCCATCACTACCCGGTCACCTCCATTTTTCTTTTTTATCAATAGGAGAGGGGATGACCAAGGGCTTTGGGATGGAACCAGCAACCCAGCGTCCAGCAACTGTTTGAGCTCCGAATTTCTTCTGTAGCTCCTCAACTTTGGATTTTTGGTATGGTTTGGATCAGATGGGATGAGCATCTCCAATGTCAATAGTGTGAGTGCAACCCTATCATGTGCCCATAATATGTATCAGAGTTAGAGAAAATGTCGCTATAGGTATCTAGTAGGGTGTTGACTTTGTCAAGATCTGCTGTAGTTAGCTCCTCAGGAATATGAACGGTAGATAGGGTACATAATGATTGATCAGCGGGTAAGCCCATTTCTGCAATAGACTAGATATAGCGAACTTGCTTGATGTCCTCAATGGGAATTAGCAGGCCTCTTCCGATCTTCCAATGCTCTTTTATGACCATGTCCTTAAGGGCGAGATTCCCCAGCAGGAGATTGATAGGTCGCTGATAGGCTGGATCTAGCACGCCAGGTAATACTCAGGGCTCTAGAGAGCTAACACTTTATTGCTAGTTAGGTGCAATAAACAGTTGTGGGGGATTTTTATTATAATCTTTGTGTCAACTACCCTTTGTTCACCTGCCTAGATTACTATCTCTTCAGAAGCATAGAACGGGATAACCTCTAGAGCTTTACTGATTTGGACAACATTTTTTTACTTCATTCTGCTGTGGTGTAGTGCAGGGTTAAGGCTGATGAGGGGTACTTTACTGTGCAGGCGTAATCCTTTTTGTTAAGCTCATCATTGGCCATAATCAGAGGGACCTTGTAGCTAAGCAGGGAGAGATAGCCCTCCTTCAAGTTTATGATCCCTTCATACTCAATCATAAACTGTGTACCAATGAGTAGATTATAGTTATTGTAGCTAAGGCCACCGCAGGGGCTGACAAGATGAGCTTCCCAAATCAAATGGGCAAAGAAGAGTATTCCCCAATAGCGCATGTGTTTGTCATGTTTACATGACCTAATTGAGGGCACCAACATTAAAGACAAGGCTGGGCGACATAGGTCCAAAGGGTCAAGTTGCAGGACCTTACTGACCTAAAGCACACCTCAGACCAATGCTTGATACAGGCCAGATATGCTCAGTTTGGTCCAGGTGAGGTGCATAACGCCTAGCCCCTTGTTTCGGATTTGGCTTTAAAATGAACGAGTTATTTCTTAAACAATGATGGTTAAATTTGGTTGCTCAGTATGGAGGTTCAGAACCCGTTCAGTTTACAAAATTTCCAGCTCAGGCGGCCTTGACTTTAATCAATTACTTGAGTTTGAACAAGTTTGAAATATAGTACCCTGTCAGATGGAAGTATGCGCTTATTGTTGCAACTCAACTTAGCACCACTTTATTCAATAGATGATTTCCACGGTTTGTCATAAGTATGATTCTTTGATACCAACTTTTCTCGTCGGTTGTCTTCCTCCTTATAATAAACCCTTCGTTAGTTTAACGTTTTTTCCCTTATGTTGACTTGAGCAAATATGTGCGTGGACCTCTTTGAGGAGGTCTTTCATCATCTTAGACAATCTATTTGCTTAAAATTTCCAACAGCATAAGGTACACCGCTGGGACGCCCAGGTTCCCTCCAGACTGAGGCACCCGTGTACTTTATCCCTGTTCAAAGCTTGGTTATAAAAGCCTCTTTGGGGCACAGCCAAGTTTTGCTATTTATATAAATCGCTATTCATGTTTACTGTGTTAACCACCCTCGCCCTATGTCACTTTAGCTCAAGCACACTCTCCAGGTCTATTCTTTTTATAATACTGACGATTAGTTCCTTTGCGTTGGTCCTGTTTTCCGTACACTACCACGCTGGGAATTGGAGAGTTATGTCACTCTCCTGACATTATACAACCAACCATTTTTTCTTATGTGCACAAACGTTTTCCATGTTGTACTTTTGCAAAGTGTGAATAAGGTGCATCAGCAGTTGGACATGGCTCTAGCGGGGCTCACCTCCGTTTTCTCATTTTGCCAAGGGTCGGAGAATCTCAGCGCTATTATTGCTACCTCCAACTGGGAAGTACCACCCTTCTTGCTCGTACATGGTGGATATGGGCACTTCACAATCTATGAGTTGTGTTTCCCTAACTTTCTGCTAAAACTAACAAAATTGACACAAAGAAACTGTTTTTTCTTCAGCACCACGTTCAGACGGTGCAGGCGGGATCATTGACAAAGGGCCTGGTGGTGATGGCATTGGATACCGTTGTACAGCCCATCACCAAAATGGGTATTGGGACGTCCATGGCCCAAAACGCGTTTTATAATGACATTTCCTTATATACTACTGAGTCCTATATCTTCTCTTATGCTCAGATATGGAACCCATTTCATTGTATCAAATCACCTCAGAGAACCCACGCTTGACACACAACCATGATCTGAAGAACCCAGGAGGTGGATAAGGAGTTACTATTACAATATAAAAACGTTTATGGAGTTGCTGAAGATATGTTGGGATATGTGACCTCAGTAGTAAGGGTGGCTAAATATCCCTCTCCATTATATGATGCATAAACGTACCCTGGAGGTATGCTAATGCCTGATAAAGAAATTTGTGGTAAATTGTTGGCGTTTTCTGATATAAATAAAGATCATTCGGGATATTTTATATTGACTGCTACACTTTCATCCCCTTTAGGGAAAATTATCACTTTTATTTTGGTAGATACTGACGCCTTTGAAAATTTATTGACCAAGACCTAGCCGACTACCTTGAGCTGAGTTACTTGCCAGGTGGTATGGTTAGAGGAGGGGCCCAAAGTTATTCTCACGCTAAAAGTTATGGGGTTAGTGGATTATCAAGTTGGCAAACATCATTTGTCTGACAACTTCCAAGCTATCAAAAATCTCTTGTACCCCATCATTTTGGGTGTAGAGTGGTGGCGAAAGTTTGACGTCAGAACCAACTTGAAAGACAATACCCTATCCTTAACTTTGAAGAATGGTCACAAGTTAATTGTCCCTTTGGCTGAAGCACAATCTCAGGGCGATTTGCCCCACTTGCCCAATATCCACACACTCAGTCTTGCTCCGTTGCTGAATCCCTCTTTAGAGGATCCCTTACATTCCTGTTTTGAGTGATTTGAATCTTCGCTTGATGCAGCTTCAGCCAATGTACTACCAGTTCATTCAGAGTTTGATTGCGAGTTCAAGCTCACCGTTGATCTGGTGTCTATATCTTCCCCAATTTATCCGTTGACTGTACAGGAGGAAGCGGCCTTAGATTTGTGGGTTAAGGAGCAGTTAGCCAAGGCGCGATTTTTCAGCAAACCTCTCCTGTATGTTCCCCACTTCTCTTTGTAAAGAAGGGGTGATGATACCTTATGCCCATGCGTAGATTATGGGAATCTCAACAACGTCACAGTATCAGACTTGCATCCCAGCTCACTGGACTCACAGATTAAACGCTATGTGAAGAAGGCGAGAGACTTCTCCAAGTTTGGATTGTTTAAACGCATTCAATCAGATCCGTATCAAGAAGGGCCAGGAGTGGCTGACCACATTCCATGCCAGAAAAGGGAATTTCCAATCTTGGGTTATGCCCTTTGGGCTTAAAAATGCCCCTGCTATCTTTCAACGCCGTATTGATGCGGCTTTGGGGGCAGCTGAGGGTATGTGCGGTTGCCTACATGGATGATATTTTGTTAATTCTCCCCTGACAACAAGTCCCATGCATTATACCTTTGGAAGTTGGTGTATCGTCTGAGGGCAGCTGACCTTACATTAAAAATAAGTAAATATGATTTTTAACTTCCAGGTCACCTCTCTGGGAAACGTCATGTTTGACCAAGGGCACATGATAGCTCCAGAAAGGAGAAGGCGATTTGTGAGTGGCCCACTCCAACTTTGGTTAAGGAAATTGAGGAATTTTTTTGGGGACGTGTACGTTCCTATTAAAATTCACACCAAAATTTTCTGAAGTGGCGGCGACCTTGTATAAGGCGAGTGGTGAAAAAGTGCTCCAGTGGTCCCCAACTTTTGCAGGATGCCTTCCAAGCAGTAAAGTGTACTTTGCTGCCCACATCCGTTTTTCGCCATGTTGACTCCAATATAGAGTTCATAGTTGCTTCTGATACCTCCAACTTTGCCATAGCAGCGGCCCTATTACAAGTAGGCAAATATGTAATTAAGCATCCGTTGAGATATTTTTCCAGGAAGATGTCTCTACCAGAGTTAAACTACGCCGTATATGATAAAGAGTTATTAACAGTGGGTGAGGCGCTGACTTATTGGCGTCATCATTTGCATGGCTCATCCCAACCCTTCCACGTATGTACAGACCACCGTGCCTTGTTGTACTACCGCTCACCTCATGTCTTACCCCACGGCAAACCCATTGGCATGAGACCTTGGCCCAATTTGCATTTTCTTATGAGTTTGTAAAGGGCAATGAGAATGGTTTGGCGCATGATATAAGCTGTAACCCTGCACTAGCTCCCAATCCTAAGGAGGTAGAGGTGCATAATACCCACTTAATGATTCCGCCAGGTAAGATTGTTTCTCAATTTCCCTCTCCCTTGGCCAATGGCCAGCGCTTGCTCAACTGGAAAATGCGGAGGAATATGATATATTCAGAAAGGTAGTTCTTTTCCAGCCTTTGTTGGCTTAATATTCCATGGTCCTTTCTAAGAGTGCGTTGAATCTGGAGGATATTACCAAGGGTTATCACGTGAAGGATGAGATGGTGTGGTTTCAGAGGCGCCTATGGGCTCCCTCTGGACCACTTCTACTGGAAATTATCTGGGACCATCATGACAGAGTCACCGTTGGTCATCCTGGAAAGGCGAAGACTCTAGAGACAATTCACCGCACTTACAATTTGAAGGGGTTAGCCGCACAGGTGGGCAGGTATTTTAAAAAGTGCCTAGTCTGCAACCAAATGAAACCAAATTGGCAGCCAATACCATGGCTGTTGGTACCAGTTCAAAATGCTGAAGGACCTTATACTTCCTTATCAGTGGATTTATTGTGAAATTGCCTGTATCTGATGGCTACAATGCTATCCTGTGGTGGACCGTTTTACAAAATAATCTCACTTAATTCTTGCAGAACCACAGTTACCGCAGCTGAGATGGCTAGGCTCTTCGTCACTCATGTGTTTGCGCTCCATGGGGTTCCCCAAGAAATAATTAGCAATCATGGACCCCAGTTTACCTCCATCTTTCGGGAAGAGTTGTGTAAGATTCTTCAGATTTGCCCCTACCGTTCAACTGCCTATCACCCCAATCAGATTGGCAGACTGAATGAGTGAACCAGTGCCTTGAACAGTTCTTTCATTGTTACACCGCCGCAGATCATTCAGATTAGGTTTCCAATCTCCCATGGCACAATTCAGTTATAACAACGCCCAAAATGCATCGGACATTTGTTCCCCTTCTTCTCCAACTATGGCTTCAATCCCGCTTTAACATGGAGCCCAATTGTGGATCCAAGGTAGAAAGCGGTGGTGGACTTTTCAAAAATAATCAAGAAAGTACACCAGGGGGTAAGCACAAATTTAGATGCGGCCATGCAGGCTTACAAGGAGAACGCTGATGGTAAGAGATGAGTTGGACCAGCGTACAAGGAAGGAGATCTCGTGATGTTGGGTACTAAAACATCCCATTTAAAAAATCATGTTAAAACCTTGGACCAAAGAGGATTGGGCCTTATCGCATTGTCAGAAAGGTGGTCCACGCCTCATACCAGTTGGATCTCCCCTCCTTGTTTCGAATCCTTTCAGTCTTTCATGAAAGCAAGCTTACATTGTTTGAGGGTCCCCACCAGAGACTCCTGAGGCTTACCTCATGGATGGGGCGCCGGAGTGGGAAGTGGAGGAGATTGTAGCCTCTTGTTGGGTAAGAAGAAGGCTTAAGTATCTTGTATCCTGGAAGGAATTTGATGCAGCAGAGAACAGTTGGGTCCCAGCGCGTGACTGCGCTCAAGCCCAAGATCTAATTGTAGCATTCCACAAGCATTTCCCTGAGGCCGCAGGATCTAAGTACAAGCAAGCCGTTGCTGCAATGAAGCTAGCCCCTGCCCACAAAAACTTTTTCCTTGGCGAATGCCCCTAAAGGGGGTGGAGCTCAAAAAAGAGGAGAGAGTAATGTCATGTTTACATGACCTAATCGAGGGCACCAACATCAAAGACAAGGCTGGGCGGCAGGAGGTCTAAAGTGTCAAATTGCAGGACCTTTCTGACCTAAAGCACATCTTGGACCAACGCTGGGTACAGGCCAGATATGCCCAGGTTGGTCCAGGTAAGTTCATAGCCCTAGACCCTTGTTTTGACTTTGGCATTAAAATGAACAAGTTATTTCTTAAATGACGATGGCTCAATTTAGTTGCTCGGTGAACAGTAGTTTGTAACCCATTCAGTTTATGAAATTTCCAGCTCAAGTTGTCCTTGACTTCAATCAATTACTTAGTTTGAACAATTTTGAAGTATAGTACCCTTTCAGATGGAAGTGTGCGTTTATTGGTGAACCTCAGCTTAGCACCCTTTTCTCCAATAGATGATTTCCACGATTTGGCTTACATCTGATTCTTTGATACTAACTTTTCTCGCTGGTTGTCTTCCCTTTTATAATAAACCCTTTTTTTTGTACTAGATGGTTTTATAATAAACTCTTTGTTAGTTTAAAGCTTTTCCTTTATGTTGACTTGAGCAAACCTGTGCGTGGACCTCTTTGAGGAGGTCTTACATCATCTTAGCCAATATATTTGCTTAAAATTTCCAAAAGCATCGGGTACACCACTGGGCCGCCTAGGTTCTTTCCAGACCGAGTCACTCGTGCACTTTAGCACTGTTTAAAGCTTGGTTATGAAATCCCCTTTGGCTCACAGCCAAAATGTTCTCTAGCTTTTTCAATCACTATACATTAATTCCGTGTTAACCACCCTCGCCCTAAGTCACTTTCACTCAAGCACACTCTGCAGGTCTATTCTTCCTTTAACTATGATGATTAGTTAATTTGCGCTGGTCCTGTGCTCTGTGCACCACCACGCTGGGAACAGGAGAGTTATACACACTCTCCTGACAAAGGTGGAGGGACCAGCCGTACCAAACTCTTGGGTGTAGTCAAGGTCAGGGGTTAACTTAATCTTTTTGATGAGCTTGGATGACACAACATTCACAGGGGATCCTGTATCAAGAATAGCTGTGACCCATACTCCATTTACAACAACCTCCACTTTTGTTAAAGTTCCGCCCAAGTTGGGGGAAAGAGCTAGGACCTCATTTAGATGGAGAGTAGAGGCAAGTCGCTGGGCAGTCTCAGGGGTTTCTCTTAGATAGACTGCAGAGTATGGACACAAAGAATAAATCAGATCAGCATAGCAATGAGCCGGATAGCGTCACTGGCAGTGTCAATAACCTCAAACCCCCTCAACACTTGATGACAATAAGTATGGCGGGGTATCCTAGCTGCATATACTCATTCCAGGTTCAATATGTAAGGTACCTCCACTTAAATTGGGGCTCCTAAGACATAATAGCCGACATCTTCACAACCCCCTTCAGATGCATTGTCAGAGGTGTTATCGATGCATGTCAGGGAGCCCATAGATTGTAAGGTAGCTTCAGGGCTTCCCTTGCTACAGGATAGGCCCTGGAGTTGCTCATTCACCTTAGTAACTTTTGGGGGAGGCGTTGGAATTGTAATGGCTTGTAATTTAGCCTTTAAAATAACACTTTTGGGCTTCCCATGACATCAGGTTTTGAACTAAGGGCTACCAGAGAAGAGACTGAGGAGGATAGAGCCAGCGGCTTGGAGGGACGTGACAATTGATCCATCTTAGAAGGCCACTATGAAGAGAGAAGGGAGCAGGGAAAATGGCAGTTGCGGCTGCAGCTGCCCTGGCCAACACCCTCCTCCGCCAGCAACTCCATGGGGCAATGGAGCCCCTTGTTGAGGGTATTCCTATCCCCAATTTTCCTCATGATTTTGAGGAAGATGCAAAGTACGAAATTGAGGAGCTTGCTTTCAATGCGAGCCGCGCTTGCATCAATGCAGCAAAAACTTCTCTTTTTGACACCAATTATCCCCAAACCCAATGGCGCTTCAAGTTATTTACTTGTGTGTCAGCTCTCATCAATTTTGAAGAGCATCAACTTGTTAATACGTTTAGGCGATGGACACCGCTGGCCTCATTAGTGAAAAAAACCCACAATTATACCTCCTTATGCCTCATGTTGCTGATGCTCCCACCCCAACGCTGTCCGTCATGGTCCACCAGCTAACGCGAGCGCCGGACAAACGCTTCCCCAAAGCCTCCTCGCCATCTGATATGGCTTCCTAGGCTGATAACCTAGGGGCTATATTAGAAATTTTTTTAATTTATGATATTCCCTTTGTTTGGCCCATTTGCGAATAAAGATGCGTGGCGGCTCCCCCTTTTGGGTTGGGCACCACTAGTACTAAAAAAAGGTGCAGGGAAAAGTGATAACTGACTTTACTGGCTGAGCTTTAGGAACTGATGCTGAAGGGGAGCGCTGCCCCATCACTGCTAGTACCCTCTAGCTATCCTCACATGGTGGAGGATCATGTTGCCGCAGTTCTGAGGGAGCAGGTTTCAGAGAAAGACAGCCATAGAAGAAGCAGGATTGGTTAAAGTAGATTATTGCCTTGGAGCTCTTTGCATAAGGTCAAGTTCATGAAAGTCTGCCAACCCTAGCAGAGCCTCCTTAATATCTCGTACATTTTGGAAGATGCGCTTGATGGCAGATATATGCATCACCAAAGAGGGATGAGACGCCATTTCAGCCAAAACAGTATCAATAAAATCGTTGAGAGGGAGCATTTTGGCAAGCAACAGAGGTTAAGCTTTACTATAAATGCGCCTAACAAAAGAGGTGATCGATTCTCCCTCTTGCAGACTAAGGCACATAAAGCCTGTTTTTGCCGTTGCAAACTCTGCTTGGATCCACATAATTAAGAAGCGCTTGCTTATCCTCCGCCCAAGTTGAGGTTGACCACGTTGGGGACCAATATTTCTTGAGCTATACGACTCAAACAGGGAAGAATGTACCAGATTTTTTAACGATCAGTTGCTCCTTCCATCGCAGATTTATAAATGTAAAGGAAGGAGGCATTACTACCATCACCAGGTGTGAGCTTGTCTCTGAGAGGGGGTTTTTGATAAAGGGAGGTCCACATGAGGGCCTTGAGAAGGGCGCTGCTCAAGCCTTTTGAGGCGAGATAATGCACTGGATAGCTGTTGTTATAATTCAACTAGCTGGTACTCAGAGGAAGCGGGGAGGTTGTGAGGGTTAATCCCTCCTCCAGTCTCCTATCTTTTGGGTAATTATTTTGTGGCGTACAGGCCCCCCTGTAGTGAGCACCACTTTTTGTAATTCAGGAGGTTGGCAAGCTCGCTGGTGCGTTTTTTCACCTAGATTACAATATATGATTGCAGGAGAATTACTATTCTCAACTTCTAGGATAATTTCTCTAGGGGATTTTTATAAAACAATCATATTAAATTACAGAAACTGTAACACTAGTAAAAAGTGGGGTTTTTAAGTTTCTATTATGTTAACTGGAGGGTTAAAAAAGGGACCCTCTTGATACTTCCCTGCTTAGTATTGAAATGATATCAAGGCTCAAAGTGAGAGTGCCAAGTAATCTAAATTAGGCTACACAAAGCCAAAGTATAAAATATTGGTCTTTGACTTGTCAGAGCTTTCAAAACCACCTCACCTCAATGGAATGGCCAATGAAGGGTCAATAGCAGGTAGGACAAATCTTGAGGCAAGGATTTACTATATTTGAGCCAATCACCTTGGAAAAATATCTTTACCTTTTGGGACCCCCTCCAAGCCTATAAAAGGGGTTGGTCTCTGATAAGGTGTTTGGACTGAACTGCAGAGGGGCTGGGAGAGAGCCTCAGCATGACTTCCCATGATTCGCTGCAGGTTTGGCACTATCTTATTAGTAAAATAGAACTATTTGGCCTAGAAGTAGGTGTAATAGCATTACCCCGATTCAAGGGGTTCCACCAAGAATTGGCCAAGGTCTTTTGGCTAATATCATTATTATTTAAATCTACTTTTCTCTCTCATTGCAATCACTTTTGCAACTTATTCAATTCAAGTCTGATTCTAGTTTGATAATCTCACAGAGGAGATTAGTCTGCGCCAAAGTCAGGGAGAAGTTGGGCAAGTAAGGTAAGAGGAGCAGGTGGTAGGCCCGCGGCCTCAAACATTTGAAAATGCCCTGGAGAAACTGGCGGAGTAGAAAAAAAGATAAAAAACCGGCAGTCACTATTTTCCTGGAAATCCTCACTTGGTAAGCACGATGCAACCAGTACATCAACAAGCCACACTCCCAACCACTCTTATCGGTGGAATATGGAGTCCGTGTGCTTCTGGACATCCAACAAACAGCTCTATGGGAAAAATTTTGTGGGGATGTGCACACTTTTTCCCAACTGCGGTGTACATTGCACCTCACTCCATGTCACGCAGTTGGCTAGACCTCAGTTTTGAAAATAAGGAGGCAGCAGATGAAGCTGCTGCAGTGTGCGTAGTGATCGACCTCCCTGAAGGGCAACATGTCATCAAAACCAAATGCACCTGATGGACAAAATCCAACCAAATTTTCCTCACGTTTGACTTTTTGCCTACTATGGTAAAACGTGCTATTTTGGAGCAGCACCTGAAAGATGGTCTCACTGTTTATGGCAAAATACAATCTTTTGAGATGCAACGCTTTACACTGATGCCACACCTGTGCACCGGCAAAGCCATCGCAGTTCTGACCCCAACCAAGGATATCACAAAGGACCTAACCCAGATCCCGCACTCCACATATATCAATATTGAAGGGCATACCACCCACCCTTTCCGGGTAACCGTGGACAGCGCGCCCCCCATCTGCACCCACTGTGATGCATTTGGCCATAAGGCACATGTATGCCCCACCAAGGAGGGCATCACATTTTAAGAGCACCCCTTAGCAGCCATGGCCAGCGGAGAGGCGCACTACAAACCAACTGCAAGCACCAATGAGGCTTTCCTGTGGGGAGCACAAGGCTGCTACCTACTGGTAAAACCTATTTCCCCGCAAGAGCAGAAGAAGGCCAAGCAGGCCTGCAGGGCCGCAGCCAAGGAAGTGGCCAAAATCACCACCATTATCCCACACTCCCAACACCAGGAGGACATCAAAACCTTTGCAGCGGAAGCAACTTGGGAATCCATCAACCAATCAGATTGGGAAGCCCATGCAAATGGGCCACCCAATCTGAGGATCTGATGGGTGACTTGATCTCACCTGATCTTTGCAACCAAGCTCCAGTTGAAACTGACTTGGGGTCCAACCTACCTGAAAAAAAAATTTTTTGACCCGAATGTTGGTGCACCAAACTTATCTGCACCGCAAAAAATTTGTTCAACATCAGGGAAACAAAAAGTGAAGGCAAAAGCCAGCGCGAACCTTTCTACTAAAATTAACAAAACTACCAGTAGCGTTGCTGCAAACAGCCGTGCTGCTGTGAAGGCCCATGGGGATCTAGAGGAGGCTAGTGGTCCCGGGTGCCCACCCCCTTGCATCTAAGGTGTGATGGGGGAAACCTTCACTTTAGGGACGTTAAATATCGCTGGACTCAAGGCCTTGCCGTCCCAGGCTAGGAAACTGAGTTTTTTACAAAAAAATCTACCTGTGGATATCCTGGCCATCCAGGAGTCCCACTGTATGCGAGGTTCTTAGGATGCTTTGAAAACCATGCTCCTCCTATCCCTATCCTTTTAGTCAGAGCACTGTGGGGTGCTAGTTCAGAAAAACAAATTTTTCAAAATTTTATTGTCAGAATCCTTCCTCAATGGCTGAGTCCTCATTGTCACTTTCTCGTGGGCCAACGTGACGCATGCTATCATCAACATCTATGCCCCAATCTGTGCATGAGAGTGTCAGGAATTTTTCTCGTCAGTCAAATCCTTCCCATTACCCCAGACCCTTTCATATTCAGCGACATGAACTGCTGGCTAAACACACCCATGGACCATTGGCCTTCCTCCTCCCACGCCCCCCAGGGTCACATAGAACTTCGCGTTCTAAAGGCCACCCTTTGGTTAAAGGATGTGCTGCCGTGGCAAGCCCCGCTGCTCAAAAACATGATGTGCCCCCACATCCACAACAGCCAATTAAGGTACATGACCTGAATTGACCTTATCCTTACGACGGCGAAATTCCAATACCACATTTCCCACTTCAAAACAACAAAAATTGAATTCTCTGACCACTGACTGGTCTCGATAACCTACCACCTACTTGTCACAGTGGCTAAGGCCCCACATTGGTGCAAACTCCGCCCTCCCAAACTTGCATCGCCAGGATTTTCCACTTGGGTGTAATCAGCAACTTTGGCAAAAGAGTTTGTTACACCGTTTTGCGCGGACCCCATCTCCACATGGTCAACCTTCAAAGAGGATACCATCCGCCACTCTCACCACCTCTCCTCCCAGCGCTCACGAGCCACATTGGCCATCATTTCGCGCGCTCTGGCAGAGTTGGCACACCTGGAGTCCAATATCCCAGCTACAGGCTACAGCCCTGCCTGGGGCTGGAAGTGGGTGGAAGCAGCCGCTCACCTCCTTGCGCTCAAAAGGCAACACAAACATCGGGTTTGTGTTCAGTACAGGGCCAAATGCATTACAGAGGGCGACAAGTGCACCGCATATTTTTTTAAAAAAAATTATCACCACGCCAGAGCGTGACCTGTACACAGGTGCAAAGATTGGATGATTCCATCATGGATACCCCAGCTGAAGTGGCAATCAAAATACAAAAGTATTACTCTGAGTTATACCAATATGATCCAATTCAGCCAGCTGAAGTGGTGAAATTTTTTGCCTGAACCCACATCCGCACAATTTCCCAATATCCAGAAATAGTGAATTTGATTACTCTGAATGAACTATGGACAGCCATCCGCGGTGCACCAAATCGGAAATGCCCAGGCCCAGATGGCATTCCATATGAATTCTATAAAAAGTACTTCAAATATATATCCCCACTGCTGCTTGCCTCACTTAACCAGATCCTTCTGGAAACGCGCCTCCTACCAGGAGGACAAGAGGCCTTCACTGTCACACTCTTCAAGAAAGGGGACAAGATAGACTTAGCCAACTGGCACCCCATTTCTTTAACTAACATGGATACAAAAATTTTAACTAAAATCATGGCTAACCGTTTAAGGATTGTAGCATCTGCCACCATCTCCCCAGAAAAATTTGGTTTCATACCCAGAAGGTTGATTTGGGACAACGTGCACTCTGTGGCTAACACATGTCAGTCCACAGCCTCTGGGGCACCTGTATTATTGGACCAACAGAAGGCCTATGATAGAGTAAACTTGGAATACCTCAGGGCCTGCCTCTATCAATTCCGCATACCCCCTCGCTTCATCAACTGGGTAATGCTACTCATGGAATTTGCAACAATGTTAGTGCGTGGCCCTGGCTTCCTACTGGAAGTAGTCCGCCCTCAAAGGGGCTTACGACAAGGGGACCCTCTTAGCCCACTCTTATAAATTTTCAGCCTTGACCCACTACTTCGAAACATGAATGCCCAACTCACTGGGGTCCATGTATCAGGCCAAGCCCCAGTCAAGATGATGGCGTTTGCAGATGACTGTGTGGTTGTGGTGTCTAATAATAAAGACGCACGTGCACTTGAAGCTCTCATTCAGGAGTATTCCCAGGTAAGTAATGCTGCACTGAACGCTTCCAAAACCGAAATCATCCTCCTTGGTCAGTATCAAACCTGCTGGACCCCAGCAACCAGTGCCCAGCCTGGCCCATCTGCTCGCACACGTGCTCGCCCTCCAAGCTCACCCCACACCGCCCCACTAGTGCTCCCCTTCATGCCACGCCCTACCATAGGGCCAGTCCGCCATCTGGGCGTGTGGATGGAGGCAGGCGGGTATGCATCAGCAGTAATGGAAAGTCGTATTCTAGACAACGTGATGAAGTGCATCGCCTCCCTTAGAGCCCACCTTACTTCCCTTACTGGCAGGGTTGTTTTAGACAACTCTATGCTCCTCTCCAAAGTCTGGTTTGGAGCCCACGCCATCCCCTTCTCCCCAAGCTTTTTCAAATCCTTTTATGCCCTTCTGCAAGGATTGCTTTGGTCAGGCCGCCCACCACCAGTACGGCTAGAGGTCATGTTTGTCCCTCATCATCATGGTGGCATGGGCCTGCTTGACTTCAAAGCCCATGCTGCCAAGATCCTGGGCACCTGGATTGCGGCTGTCACCGCCCCTACGCTCCCCTCCCAACACTGGTCCCGCGCAGCTCACTCCAACTTCACCCGCGCCTTGGGCCTCAACAATCCATTGAACCCTCACTCCTTGATGAAATACCTGGCTTCACACCCATCGGCCAAAGGTCCTCACGGGACTAAAACCCACTACAAACGAATCCTCCTCTCCATGCGGAGCGCTGAGTGGAGAATTTGTATTAGAGGATACACAGCCTAGAGAGGCCGCCCCTCTCCTCAGTTCACACAAGAGGTACAGGGGCTACCCATTCAAGATGGCGTGATCCCCACACGACCCCATGTCCTATCCAGGGTGGACTACCTGGACATGATGGACAACCCTTACTCCATTGAGAATCAGAAGACTATTTGGAAATATGCACACCATCCTCTGTTGCAGCCTCAAATCCGTTCCCATGTGTAGCGCTGCCTGAGGCAGGTGTACCATATGGCTGAGCGCTCTAACGCTTTACACTCATCCTGCGTCATGTGTGGCCAGTATGGAACGCTGTTCCACCGCCTGGAGAAGTGTCCAACCTCTAGAGTGATATGGCGCGAAGTTCAACGTCTTCTTGGCCAGGATCAAACACATCCCTTCAGTCTGTCAAGAGATATGTTTGCTTTATCAATGGCTCCCCCCTTCCACCCTCCCTCCGTGCTCTGGTGGTTGCAATTGCCTTGTGGACCATCCACACGATTGCCTTGGATGCCATCACACGCTCCACCCCCACCCTCCCAGAAGCTGTCCATAGATTCTGGTCTCATTTAGTGGACCACTTTCAGGCGTTGATGTTTGGATACCTCCCACCGCATCACTGACAGCTGGTCTCCTACTGGTTCCCAGTTTGGTTCATTAAATCAGACCCTTTCCTCCACATGTGTTCAATTGTGGCTTTGGCCCCTTCACACATTCCCTCCCCCTCCCCATAAGTGGCATTTCCGCAGGCAACAAGAGATAGCTTCGCTTCTCTGGGGTGCCTTCCCTATTCTAAGTTTTGTTTCCTTCAGGTCAAATTCAGAAGTGCCTATACCATGGTCGGCCTTCCTCACAATAAATATAAAATGTAAATTTAAATTATTATTTAAATCTGAAACGCTCTTCTCATGATATAGGACTTGTAATTGTCCAACTTTATAAAAAGGTTTAAGCAATAACTTTATCACTCATTTTTCCCTTAATATAGAATTGAACTACAATTATAAATATTTATACTTGTCCATTTTTTGCTGAGCACGCATTGACAATGGACGCCAAACTTTCCCCCTCTGTTTTACATTAGACCACTCCAAAGAACCTGCCAGCATACTATCACAAATACTTCCAATTCTGACTCTGATTCCAAAGCCCTCTGAAAGAATATACCTGGGGCACTTTGCTTCCAGTACCCTCACTGTCAGTCCAGTTGTCAGACCAGCGCCCCCAACGCCTTCCTCCAGAATCCCCAACCATACTTAGTCATCAGTTCAACTTTATCCAATCAGGTGAGGGTTGGAACAATATTCACCCCCAAGCACTTTCCCATTTGACCACTAAGCCTTGCCCTTATGCCAAGGCCCCAATCCTATAGAACCAAAATATCTGGGCCTTAGTGGCCAAAGTATTTGATTGGGGGGATCTCATCGAACCATTTGACCTTTACCTTAAACGGTTTTTAATTATAGATTATGATGCAAAATTTTCCCCTCATTCATACCCCCCCTAAACAAACGCTGTACTGCTCCACTATGATCATATTCTCGCTTTTGAAGTGACTGCCTCCTCAACTTTCATCCTCTCCACAAAGATGTGGCTAAGTATATTGTGATGCTGGAAGAGGGTCTACTTTTTCCTGTGGTCCCAGCAACCCTTACAACTGCAGATAAGCGTTACTTCCTCAAGTTCCAAGAAAGCAGCTCACAACTCCATCTTGAATTTCATGGCGATGGCCTGTAATTTAAAGCTAAGATTACCAACACAAAAATTTTACTTTTTGTTACACTCCTTGATGCCTACATTAAAGCTGAGCATTTTCTTATTTACTAATTGGTGCCTTTGTTGCGTTGCAAAGTCTATAAATGGATCTCTATAGAGAAATCAAACCCCATACTAACTCAGCTAGTGACATATATCCTGATCTTAAACGCCCCTCTAAAGCAAATTCAAAAAGCCCTTGGAGCTAAGGCCAGAACCCCTTAAAGTCACTGATGACCTCTCTAAGGTTATTGACAGAAAATGGGTTCTGATTTTGCCTTCCAGTGCTGAGAAAAATGGCTCATCTGAGGCGGATAATCTGGCGGGTTTGACCCAAATTTCCGGAAAATTTCACAATATAAAGTTACAGAATTTGGCCAAATTTGTAAAATTTCAATTTCGTTGAAAAGTGGAAATTTTATGGCTCATATCAGATTTCGTTAATCACATGGTAATTTGTAATTGCTGGTAATCATCACAAACCTCCCCTTTATAATTTAGACCCCATTTGAGGAAGGCAAAGCTTTTCTCAGATACTCAAATAAATTTAATAAAGTCTAGGGATTTTGAGAAAACTCTTATACTTTTATGATCATTTTTCAAAAGAATACCTCTATTAGAAGTTCACCGATGGCAGCAGTCCATTTCCTGCTCTGGTTTGGCTCCCCAGTGGGGCGAGAACCCTCTGCCCACTCCGCGCCTATTCCACCCACTCCTTGGCCTATTCTGCTGACTCCAGCAAGTCTTATTTCATCACGTTTCACCCCAATTCTTACGACACTTTTCTCAGCTCTTAGGGACTCTTGTCCCTGATGGTTGTTTCCAGTTTAATGTGCGTTTTGATTGCTAAATTTTTATATGGAAACATAACCAAGAGTTCCTGGGACGTTGCCTCATTTTGTTGGGTCACTTGGCCTTATTGTTACACCTTTGACCTGGTGCTTTCCCTTCTGCAACCTCCTGCGCTCCAGTTTCCCTGAAACATAATGCTGATTCCCCACACTCTTGCTTTCTGTCTTGGACTTGACCTTGCTCCATGGCAATAGAGCAAAGGAAGCGCCACTGATCCCCCTCCCCTCCTCCAAGGTTGGCTAGCAGCTTGTTGTTTTCACCCTGGTTGGTATCTTCTTTATTTGGTCTTGTTGCCATTTGGCTCACTTGAGCAATTTGGCCCATTTTTTATTTTTTGTAATGTCCATACCTTAGTCATTTTTCTCAATAAACATAGTAGATACCTATAAACATGTAGCAAAGTAATCAGGTGAATTATTTTCTTATATAATATATAATATATATTAATTACAGATGATATAAAAGGTACTCAAAATAGTCTAAATTCTAACAGAAAATAGCACAGAAATTCATTACTGATGCTTCTTACAATAGCATCTGATGAATTAACTGGATGAAAGTCACAGGGTTATGAGAATGTGTTTTTGAAATAACTCCTGGTTCCTTTCAGCCTATTGGTACCAAATAAGTGTAAACTCTTTCATTTATACCTGCTATAACTGGTACTTAAGCTTGATGCAATACCTGACAAAACTAATAAATGCTATACTAAATTAATAATTATCAAATATATATTATTTTTTACCTTGCTGCTTTTGTACTTCACCTGAAATGAATGAAGCCTTTATATGAAGTTTAATAGTTTACAAATGATATTTAAGCCAGATATATCATTTAAATAATACATCATCTTAATAATAACCAGCGCGTTGCTGACCTGTATTATATAGGTATTATAATAAGTTAAAGGCAATAATTAATTCATATTGATCATGCCTTAACTGCAGCAAACAAATTTGACAACAAATCAATAATAAATCAATCACTGACCTGTGGATAAAAAACTACTCTACTCAAATTATTATAGCATCTTAGATGAACAAAACCTAGATTAGGAATTGTCTCAACAATTTACCACCCTGCATCACAAATTAATCTATTGCTGGCATCCTATTGCCCATTGACATATATTGGAATTGCCACTTGGTACTAAGCAAACCCCAAGATAAGTACTTTTTCAATTCTATAAGATTTTTATGAATCTATACGTTATGTTCCTCACTGCCTTTATGAGTTTTCCCGAAAGTGGGTACCATCATGCTTATTATACCCATTACACTAAATACCTATTGTGCTCTTCATCAGTAGCAATTGCAGATTCTGGACACCATTATCCAGAGACTGAACAATTGATTATAAATATCCTTGATATTATCCCAATAGCGTGCTACTGACTACCCAAATTAGTTACAATTATTTGGACATTGTTTCCAGCGTAGAAGTTACTTAACAGGAGTCATATTAGTAAATGCCGCATAGCTCTTCTATATGGTATTTTTAAGTTTAGGACCTTGTAAGGGGACATAGGCCCAGTAGTCATAGAAGGATCTGAAGTTCTAAGAAAAACTTTACATTTAAGTAGTGTGAGTTTGCTGAACACTACAGCTGACCCTCTGATAGAGTGAGAATATTATAATGCAAACAAAGATAAAGTAAAACTGTGTTGAAATCGATTTGACCAAACATATGAATAAAATATTATTTACTTATCAATCCTTTTTTTAATATTTTTAATGAGGCTTTAGATTTATCTTGCCGCTACACCAACGTTGATATTAATAATACTTTACTTTTAACTTTTTTTGCTGCATCACCAACCAAAATGCTACATAGAATTTATTGTGGACCATTGCTATTTAAAGGTAGTATGAACATATGACTAATCCCTTGCTACCCCGGCGCCACTAGACTCCAAATTGCTAATTACATTGATTACCTCGCCCCAAAAGCCGCGGGTTATTAAGCTGTTTATCTTACTATTATTTTTGCTCCTTTGCCTCAGCTTCACCAAAAACATGTTGTCAGTAATTTTTTATACCTTGGACAACTATCCCTATTCATTGGTTCAGCAGATTGCTATACACATTATAAATGCCTTAAAACCTAGTCATTCTTCTCCATAACTTTTATAAACTTTATTCAACTAGATGGAATTTCTTAATTGCTTCATAATATTATTTGCACTAATGAGAACCCTGGATTAATGTAGCATATATGGAACGGATTGATAGTTTGGAAGGGGACCTTTTTCTTCTAATAGCGTCTTAAATCTTTCCTCAACCAAGACTATCATATGTGAGACCCATAGCCACTATCAATACTTGATACTCTGGTATGCTTTTATTCTTATTAAACCCTATTTTGAATAGATAGGGTTTAATTTAGTTTTATAAGGGCACTGTCCTCAAGCAGTACCTTTGTTTTGTGTATATACCAACCTAAGAATCTGAAATATAATGCTTCTGCGCTGTTTTCAACATTTTGGTGCTCATTACTGCGGCACATTCTGTGGCCCTGCACACCTACTTTGCTATTATTGATCCCTATTCAAACTGCTTTGACCTTGGCCTCAGTGAAAAATATTTTACAAGCCTATTGTGAAGGCAACTCACCATAAAATACCTTCATATTAGTATTTCAGACAGTGAGGAAGTGGAGGCTTTTACAGCGGAGCTTTCCCTTCTATATCAGTATAATCACAAGCTGTAACCTAGGTGTCCAATTTCTCCATGGCCCTTCTTCAGGAGGTATCAGAGTGGTAACTTCATGATTACTTAACTTACCACCAATGATGAAAGTGAAGTCCAATTGGGTATGTTTTACAATTATGAATTACAAGATGTTTTTGTATGACAACTACCATTTATTCCATGGCATGGCCATCAATAAAGTCAAGATTAGTACCACGCAAGAACATCTGGTAGAGGCTATCACTAAATATGTTTACCCTTTTATTTGACAAGGTTAGTGGAGCATTGCCTGTCAGCATATTAACATTGGCGGCCTAGCTGCATTCATAGAAGCTCATAAATGGGATATCCCCTTTTATTTAACAGTTGACGACACCTTTCATGAACTACATGCTGTCATTCTGCGTAATTAGCAACAGACTCACGCCATCCACCAGGAGATGGAAGGTCCGACTGATCAGCTAAATTTAAGTTTTGATGCAATTATTAGTCAGATTATAAAAATTGGGAATAACCCCTCAATAGGTAGCAGACATGACGCACTACTGTACCCAAGTTGAAGACTACCTTAAGGTTTATATAGCAAACATACATATGCTGAAGCAGCCAACTACAAGGACCAGCAGACAGATACCAAAGCTATTAGTCATCTAACTGACAAAATGGATGGCTATGTTAGACGACTTTTGATATATTTTATTAGGATACAATTGTATAGTAAAAGAAATAGTATGAATTAAAGAGGTTAATTATAACAACTTGATGGGCCTCAATGTAGATTTAGATGATGCTGTTGTCTCAGATATTGAATCATAACAAATAAATAATTCTTGAACCTTCAAGTGCAAGCCCAGAAGCAGAAAGTAAGGTCACTGGTTAGCTTAACCTGTGACCTGAAAAGATGATCTCCTGATAGCTAACTCAAAAACTTTATCATGTTGAAAACATAATAAAGGTGTAATGCCACCATCTACCAATACAATGATGGATTAGTTCAGTATTGAGATCTAAAACGACCTTTGTACGTGCCTCCAGGGTCAGGCACATGAACACTCTCAGATATTTAATGACACTCAGAAGACTTTACTGACTGAATCTGACATTAAAAGTGACAATGCGCCAGTTGTGCGCCACATTCCTATCTTTCTCACATCCATTCCAGCTACAAGAGTTTCTGACCATCATGATACTCTGAAAACTCCTCTCCTAATGCATTTGCGCATATCACCTGCAAGGCTTAAATAAACCAGTTTGCAATGCTTCTTTCAATTCCGACCACACCCCTGCATCACCCTCTGCTCATGCTGCTCTAACGTCTCAAAGTTGTCTGCTCCCACTCTTCATCTATTTAACCCAGAAATCTATATATGATCAACGTGGGCCCTATGGACCAGTTTTCCATGAAAGCCAATGTCATTAAATCCTATCAATATACCAAAGTTTGATAAGAAAAGGAACGTACACAAACATGCTGGTCTGTTTAAAGTAGGATGTGGGTGCCAATGAGCGTCTCTAAGCTAGAGACTCTGATGAAGTCCCTGGATTTCAAAATCTAGGAGCTGGTTATGCCAAAATTAAGTGAAGTTGGCATGAAATATTTTAAATGCCATGTTTTCATTATAGAAGAGTTTGGCAGAGTGAGAAAGGTTTTTTGTGTCATGGATTCTTTTAACCAAAGCAAGACTGGGCATTAAATCTAGGTGTGTGACAACACAATAGAATGCCCAGAATGCCAGTGGCATAGCAGCACTAATGACTAATAGTAGGGATGCCCTTTGGTTCTTGTGTAGGTAAAGATTTAGTAACGTACCAAAGTCACCTATAGCAAACCAAATGTCTGCAATGGGGGCAATCGCGTGTCTTAAGAAGCATACCCTAAAGGTGGGAGAGGCTGGAAAGATGAATTCTCCTCTTGAATCGGCGGTTGCTGCCCTTTAGTACTGCAGTCAGAAATCCTCTGGTTCATTTATATATATATAACCTTATGTTTATTTAAAGTTACTATCATGCAAAAATGAGGACTGGGTTTCATAAATCAAATGTTATCGATTTAATTTATTTTGATTAAGCTTGGCAACATCTCACAGTTGTCAGGGTGTCTCAAAAAGCTGCACAGTTTTGGAAAAGGCGTTTGTATGGCGGATCAAAATTAACAATGTAAATCAGGGTGGACTGTACTAAGGTTTGATGTTCTGGATGATCTAGCAACTGGGCTTCTCCTTCAGGTGGCGAGGATGCGCTCAACACCCACAAATGACATATCAATCTGGGTGGGGTTAATGCCTCATCCAATCCAGATCACTCTGAACCAATGGTGGGTTAGTGGTAGTGAGTCAGGATGATGATAAAGACCAATACAAGTGAGGGGTTTCAAGGCTCTTAATTGGTCAGATCGCGCCAAAGCAGTGGTGGGTCAGGGTACTGGATTTGGCAGATTGGGGTGGCCTTCTGGTGCAGCAGATTAAAAAATAGTTTGTGAGTGTAACCTCTTATGGCCTCAACTAGTGCATAGCGAGCCACGGGATAAATGGATCAGAGTGCCCACTCAATTATTATTTGGCACAGAACGCTGATTGCGGTGTGTTTAGTGGGATTCTAAGAGAGAATATTGGCATCATGTAAGCTGGCATAGTCCACAGATAGGAGTTAGAAACTTAAGACTTTATTTATACTAGAGTAAATAATGAACCAAAACTGACCCTAGGAGGAGTAGTTGTCTTTTATACTTGATGTTTGGGGGAAGGAATAAGGGAAGGACCTGCAATTGGGCTTGCTGACATACTCTCTTTGCTGGTCTCCCTTAGTCAAGATCGCAAATAATAACTTGGGTTAAAGAGTTATGTCAAATAGCTTACATGTGATATCATAAAAACTCTGAAAATGGAACTTACATACCATGTCGGAGGTGCTTTTATTTATCAAAACTTGAGATAAATTGCTTTTATTGCGCGTTCAGAAGAACTGGCTCTTGGGAAAATTGTCATTGGTAGCTGATTTGAATAAAAAAATTTAATGATGATTCTCGAATAAAATCAGTGACCCATGATCCATAATTTCATCTTTTGTGACCTGAACTGGGTTTTCTGGTTTTATAGGGTGTTTCAGGATTTGAGGTTGATTTATCAGTCCTTAAAGGGGCTGGAGGTGATAGGGTGGGGGTAAGATGAGTCTGGGGCCCTGCTGGTGGTCCCTGATCTTAACTACCTCCCAAAAGACCCCCTTTATCTCTTTCAAAAACTAAAGAAGCAGGAAAGGGGGTTCTTTAAGGGCATAGAAGTGACCCACCACTCATAAACAGCTTGAACTAAGTCATTTAGTTGATCCAAGGGCTCCACAGGTCTCTTTGGTCCCCTGATGCATCTGTAGGTAAAATTACCATGGTTTAATTTAATAAGTTGGGTTTCCAGACTTACATTATACTCTCTTTTTTGAACTGGAAAATCTCTCCTCCTGGTACATGAACCAGTTCATAGTTCTTGTGTCTGGTGGGGAGTTTGATGACCAGAATATAAGCAAATACATTTTGGAGGATAGGTGGCCTCATAGTGTGACTCATAGAACTCAGCCACTAGCTCCTTACAATTCTTACAGTCCCTTGCGCTTACCCAACTAATTACATAGACAGGGTAGACTTTCCATGCAACAAGGTACTGGATAGACCTCCTGGAGTTCCTTGAGGCCAATATTTCCTCAACCTTTGCCACTTGAGGCTCCCTTACAATGATAGGCTCTGGAGTAATAGGTCGCTCTCCCTTAGATGTGGATAATTGGGAATTATAGAATACACTATGTTGTTTCCAACTGGCGAATCTTGATGCAGTATGCACCATTGCCAAAAATCTTTTTCTACTATAAAAAGCCCTGAGCGCATACTAGCTAACTTCTGTTAGGGGAACTTCATAACTAGATGGTGGGCTTAAAGCATAACAAGCGAGCCTTCTAGGATATTGTGTCCTGGAACTGCTTCCTATCGGCAATTTTTGTAAGTTCCAATGACTTTAGACAATTGTCCTTAAACATGCTTTTGGGTGTCCAAAATCTAGGTGATGTGGTCCTCTGCTGCAGAGCCACAGAGGTCAGGCGTGGCTCAACTGGAAAGAGTGATTGTACCCACTTTAGCCTAAATGGGAAAATCCAGTTAGAGTGTAGCGCGATATTGTAAGCAAATTGCCAGAGGAAGGTCCATAACTCAAGTATCTTGGGTGGCTGAGGAATACCAAAGGTAAGATTGTTCTAGGACTTAGTTAACTGTCTCATTTTGCCCATCTGATTGGGGTGATATGCCATAGAACATCAGGGATTGATGCTGAGAAGTCCTAGTAAGGCATCTGTCAGGATTTGAGACTATGAGCGATTCAAAAACTCTGCTCCCAAATTGAACCTTGACATTCGACTCTCAAGCCATCACAAATGAAACTGGTCCCTGAAGGCGCCAGTGAGAGCTTCAATAAGGAAGCATCATGCGCACGAAATTTGATGGATATGACTTCAAGAATTTCATCTCTGCTTCCCAAACCTTAAGAGGTATGTCACCCACCATTGCACTAATGAGGATGATGCAGAACAATGAGAGCGTCAGCCAGACGGTCAATCTGTAATACTGTATTATATTATGACTGTACAGGGCCATGAAGGTCCCCTAGGCACTACGTCCCCACACATCCTATATAATCATATTTTCTAACTCAAAAGGTAGTTATTTCGCCCCACCTTTTTGTCTTCATTGACCTTTCCACTAGTTTATAGCGTTGAGCCCATTAAAAAACATTAGTTACAGTCAAGGCTTGTTACACCAAGATAAGTCGTGCTCACATAGGGGACTCTGAGCTGTCCAAGTGAAAACATCTCTACCAAAAATGGAGAATAATGGCAATAAAGAAAATCAACCTACTGATTGGTCAAGAAGTGTAACTCTATGAATTAACACCTCTCAATATGAGATACTTCCTATTTAGCCTGAAAGCCTAGAGTTTCAGGCCACCTTTTGTTTTACCTACCATCTGTTGATAATAAAAAGTATCAAATCAGTTTTGAGAACCTTAATGAGAGTATATAACACCTATTGAATGACATCTGCTCTGTGTGAGGGCGCTCCTGTCACTCCTGCGCCTCTTCAGTGCCTTCCACAATGTGAGATTTATATACCTCGGCTCTACTTCCATTGGAGAATTGCTTTGGGTACCAAATGCTATCTCCAAAGCTTCGCCCATTCAGCCATACACCATCTCCTAAAATAGCCAGGTTGCATCACCATAAATTATCATGACAACTAAGGCTTATTCAAACCATATACTCAAATATTCTTGACTTCTCTAATGCAGCCTTTTCCTTTGTTCATGACATCAGGAAGCCATTGTCAATGACCGTCAGTTAATCAATGAGGCTCATAATCAGCTCGCCATGTTGGATAGCAGAATTTCAGGTTACCTTGAGGTCCAGCTTCATAAAAATATACAGCTCATTGAAGCCGCCTGGAACCAGCACCTCAACCAGATTGAGGACCTTGTGCGGACCCTCTAGTAGCACTACCAAAAGTTACCCTCCTGTCAATTGCCTCTGGAAGTGAAGGGTCCAAAGGGCCACAGGGACTAGAAGGTCCCCATAGGCTACAAGGACCTTCCAGTCATGCGATGCCTACACTTGGTTGATACTTAGACTCCTGGAAACAAGACGTGTTTATGGCGTTTGCTTCCTAATGAGACAAAATATACAATGTGGTTCAAGGCTGCAAGCTTTGAGTAGATGAAGTGCCTTTAAACACCAGAGTTCAATTGTGGCCTTTTTTATATGAAATTGATAATTTTAGTGCCTTTGCTAAGCTCACCATTAGTCACATCACTCAACTTAATAAACCTGTCATGGGGTTGAAACTCGTTTGGGCAACCTTGAAAGTCAGCTTCTCCCCTAATGTGCGATATTCAAGCGCTAAAGGAGCAGGTTGCCCACAAAGCCTCCATTTTCTCTCTAAACCGAAATTAGGATAGCATTTAGATGGATTTTTAAGGATCAAAATGACTATTGGGAAACAAGCCCCCTGTGACTATGTGGAAACTGAGATCTTTAAGCCTGAACCAGTTCCTGGAATCAATACTCTCTTTACCCCGCTTGTGGTTACCTTTGAGCATAGTTTCAAGAAGTTCATCACAAGGAAGGAAAATATTGCTTCTTCCTGTTCTGCATATCTAAGCTTGATGGAGAAGGCTGAGGACCGGCAGATGGTTAAGCACATCCATTACTGCTTAAATAGTATCGCTTAGGAGATTATGACTCCCCATCTAAAGAAATTCTATACCTGGGAGAAGGATCATATTTTCTCTAATCGAGGACTTTAGGAGCAACAAACCTTGTCCAATCAGAAACAGGCGTTCATGGGCATTTGCCTGAACAAAGGGAAGAGCCTATTATTTTTTGCCAGCTAATTCTATGTCCAAGCGCAACCTTTGGTAACCACTAATCGTATTACCTTAGACAATGCCATAACTGCAGTCTTCTTCACATTAGTAACTAATCCTGAGTACAGATTTACATGATTGCCAAAAGAATAGCTTCACCTGCTTTCAGGAAATTAAGGAAGCACTCAATGAAGGTCCTGCGTTTACTTTGCATACTAAGGTTACTTCATCCACCTCCTCTGACCGCCCTAAGTTTAAGTTGTTAAGATCCAAAAGAATCCTCAACCTCAATGTTCCTAATTTAAGAGATTCCATCATAGTGCCAAGACTTGTTGGAAAAAACTTTCTGAGGAGGCGGGAAAAGGGACGTCAGCATGAAGGATTCAGCACTTCATGCTGATATCCCTGTACCATTTCAAAAATGTTTAGCAACCTCTAATGAGCCTATGATTATCATAATAGAAGAATATAATTTGGTACCCATTAAGAATAAAGAACTTGATACTACTTACTCTTCTTCTGACGAATCTCCTATGTTCTTTACTCAACCCCTGAAGTTTGGGAGCTTAATTACATTTGCCACCCTCTGAGTCCACAAAACTTCCCATCCTTACCATTGTCAACAGTGGTCCCCAAGAATGTCATATCATCTAAATTAATGGAGCGCATCAAAATTGATCCAGACTTACCCCATCATATGGAATATTGCACAGCTGAGCCACAAAGCACTCGATCCATTGGGATCTATTCATCTCTACCCATTTGCTTTGGGAATCTTTCCATGAACACCCCAAAAATTACATTAAAAACCTAAGCTATGACCTTCTCCTAGGGACTCAATTATCTGAGATTATTTGGCCATCGTGCATTATGATGGGGGATTCTTATCCATGCTGGGACACAGGGTTCCACTGTTTTTCAAAACCTTCCTCAATGCCAAGATGGAGGTCAAAGCTTGATCTTGCTTGTTGGAGTGCAAAGGCCAGATTGACCATCTTTAAAATCATGTAAGGGGTTCTCGCGTACAGATGCCCCCTCTTGCAGTAGATGACCAATTAGGAATGCCAATTTATTTGCCTAAAATAACCACTATACCACCAAAGTTTCAGGTTATTTTTGACACACGGGAGATATCAATATTCCCTATGGACAATTGCTGAAAACTGGGTCCTGGATAACCCTTTCATAAAGGAGATCCTGACCTGGATTATAGTTCTAGATCCTGACTACAGTGGTTCCATATTAGTGTTATTGGCTAACCTCACTGACAAACCTAGGACAGTGGGGCCTAATACTTCAGCCACAAATGTTTGACTCCTTCCTGTAGAGGCCATTGACAACATCTGTAACTTTGGAAGTTTATGGTAAATTTAGGCTAAAAACACCCCCGTCAGTAGCCCTAGTCGACACCTCTTTTGGGAAGGACCTCACTAGTAAACAGCAGATTCAGGTTAAGAAATGATTAAGGAATACTCGGATCTCTTTTCAACCTCTACCTATATCTTTGGGAAAATGAATAACGTTTACATCATGCGGAGACTAGGGATACTTCCCCCATACGGTCCCATCCCTACTGAAAAAATATAGTTGAAGAGGCTCAGGTGGCTGTTGAGCTCAAGCAACTACTTGAAGCTGGGTATTCGTGTCTTTGCGTAGTCTTTGGCACCCCCTTCCTGTTAGTTCAAAAGAAGGATGTCAGTCATCATGTGGTGATGGACTATCACTAGATTAACTCCATTAACAAGAAGGACAAACACCCCTTGCCCAAGTTTAATGACTCAATCCGCTTTCTTGCTGGGTCATAATACTTTTACACTATGGATCTCGCTAGCAGATATTGGCAAGTAGAGATTACCCCTGAAGGTCGATCCAAATGTGTGCTCATAGCCAATAAGAGTCTATTCGAGCCAATGAGGATGTCCCAGGGCTATTGCAAAGCACCAGCCACCTTTCAACGCGCCATGGACGGGATCCTAGGGGACCTAAAATTATTCTGTGTCATCATTTACTTTGAGGATATCACCATCTTTTTGTGAACCTTCAGCGGTTATGTGGAACACCTCTGGGAAGACTTTAACCATCTTAGAAAGGGTTCATTAAAGCTTAAGCCTTTGAAGTGTCGTTTTTACAATCAAAAATGGAGATCTTGGACTTAAAGTCTTAAAAGATGGTATCCAGCCCATCTTAGATAGAGTTGACGCCATTAAGAAGATGTTGCGCCTTCAGAGCCTTAGAATTTCAAGTATTCTTAGATATGGTGGTCTATAACTGTCTGTTCATTCTTTGGTTTTCCGACTTAGATGAGCCCTGGTCTACCTCCTACAGAAGGATGTGCCTTTTGAGTGGTGGCCAGAACAAGAACAGGCTTTTAAAGCATTGGGGACTGCTCTTTGTATTAAACCTATACCTAGTTCATCCATGCTTCAATCAGCCCTTTTCTATTCACTGATGCTATTGATGTTTCTGTCAGGGCCATCCTAGCTCAGAATGATGAAAATCAGGTTAATCACCCTGTAACTTAATTCAACAAGACCCTAAGCAAGGCTGAATGGAAAATTAGCGTTAGAGCGCAAGTGCATGGCAGTTTTATTGAAAATCCAGCATTTTCAGCCCTACCTATATGGCACCCATTTCATTATTATCACTGGCCATTCCCCGCTCTGATGGCTGCAGCAGATGAAGGACCTGGACATCCAGTTAGCAAGATGGTCTCTAAGGCTGCAGAACTACAATTTTACTATTGTCCATCATTCAGGAGTATTTCTTTAAGGCGTTAATGGTCTATTAAGGATGCTAGTACTCACTGCCCTGATCCCCAAAGAAGACTGCCTGGTTTATATAATTAGCCAGACTGATATATGGGAATTGGATACTCCTGAGATCCAAGACAAGCCTTAAAAAATGACCTGAGGCACCTAAATTAAAGAAGGAAAGCTGTATAAGAAAATCAACAAGAAACGGCTTCTTTATGTCCTCCCTTCTTCCAAAACTAATACTATCATATAAAGGCACATAACCTTGGGACATGGGGCAGTACAAAATACCCACAAATAGTTTAAGAATTGATGCTACTGGGACCAAATCGTTTAGACCATGTAGGAAGATCTAGAGGCTTGTATGACTTGTCAGTCCCAGGATTGGGCCTGTCACCAATATCACCATTCACTTGTGGCTCCGTCAGGCCCCTTCAAAGCCATCAATATCGATGTAGTAGCCTCATGCTCACCAGGTTAAACGGCCATAAGTATATCCTAATAGCTGTGGATAAAAAATGGCTTGGAGCAATTTCCGTAACCAATGCCATCGCAAAAGTCACAGCCCTATTCCTAATAAGATCCATTTTCACTTAGCATGGATACCCACAAACTTTACCCTTAGAAAATGGGCTAAACTTCACCTCGCAGGTATCTAAGAACTAACTCTGCTTTTTGGAACTAATCAGAGTTTCACACCCCTTACAACCCTTTCAACTGATGGGAAGTGGAACGTTCTAAAAGAAAGCTCATATCTATCTTGCAGAAGATAGTCGGCTCCAATTCTACCTGCTGGAACCATTACTTACCCAGAGCTTTGCTCCCTTACCAGTTAAAAAACTATCAAATCATAAAGATGTCCTCCTTTGACACTCTATATAAGCGTGCTCCCCTTTATCAAGTAGTGTTCAGCCCAGCTCAAAACCTCCGTTCCTGAGAACTCTGATATAACCATGAGGGCCTTGGCCAATGAGTTTTTCAGCTTAAGACTTAGCCATGAAAGGCATTGTCAACACCACAGAAAGGGAGACATCCCATTAGAATGTTGGCAGAACCTTATTACCCATTTATCAACTAGGTGAACTCTTTCTCTTTTATCATATTTGACCCAGAGTTTTACATAACAAGCTCAACTTTAATTGGTTCAGAACTTACAAGGTCATTTATAAAGTGAGCTTTGATTACTATATTGCTGATGTCAATCAGGGGACAGTGGTGAACCAAGTACATGGCTGATTCCTACAGCCCTATACTACCTCTGAAATGATCTTAAGGGGGCTTTGTCATGGTTTGAGATGATGAATAAATCATATACCTACTTACAAATTAGCCCTTGATAAGATTTCTCTCAAGCCCGTGTGAATGGAACCTTACCCTAAAGGCACCAATATGAGATTTGATCAGGAAGCATCACATGCACAAGAATAAAAGAAAATTTCTTCAGGAATCTCATCCCCACTTCCTGAACCTTGAGAGGTGCGACCCCCACTCTTCAGTAATGAGGACAATGCAGAACAATGAGGGCGTCGACCAAGCAGTCAATATGGAATACTGTGTATGATCCTGATTGTAAAGGGTTATAAAGATCCCCTAGGCGCCACGTCCCACACATCTTAAAAATTTTGACACTTTTAACTCAATATGTAGTCTATTTATCCCCATCTTTTCTTCTTCATCAACTTCTTTACTAGTTTACACCTACAAGCCTCTATTTTTGAACTTTGGCCACAGTCAAGAGAAAAGTAACACTGAGAGCGGCCTAAAACCTATCTGTAAATTGAGAGCCGTTATCACTCACATTTTCCATTGGGAGTAAAACATGGAAAATACATTATTGATAAAGAGAGCTGCGGCCTCTGCTGTTATGGCAGTATAAAATGCAATAAACAGCGCAAATTTAATTAACCTATCTACAATTAACATTATGACATCAAACTCTATAGACATGGGAAGTTCCACGATGAAGTCCACAAAGACAGATGTACAGTGAGAATCAGCTTGTTTCAGTGAATGAAAAACGCCATTTTTATTTGAACAGTCAGAAATAGAGTAAGCACAGGTAATACAGCTTGCTACCCAGCATGGGATGTTCTTGGAGATCATAGGCCAATTATAGGTACTTTTTTCTATTCATTTATATATTTATTTAACCGAGGCAAGCTGACCAGGGGACAGGCATTACTGAAAGAAAGAAATGACATGAAACCTGAACAGGGTCAACTCCATCAAAGAAAGATTTTCCACCTCCAGATTGGGACTCAAATTTTTCTGGTTACGTCATGGGTAAGGTTTTCGTGTTATTAGACCTACTAACCGCCAATAGCTTCCTTTGGATGGCACCAAATCGATGTGCAAAGGGCGGGAATCGAACCTGCAACCTTCAGGTTGGTAGCCATACGCCCTTACCGACTTGCCTTCCACCCCCTTCTTTTTTCTATTCATTGTACTTCTTTTAACCAGTATGGCCTACTACCAGTAGGGCGTGGTGAACTTTGAAAACCTGCGTGTGCAAGTTAGGTGGGACCCAAATCCTATGTCATAAAAAGATTATCCCATTATTTAAGGCATATAGGGGCCATTTGCACTTCCATGTCTCCAGGTCATCTACCAACTCTATTCCATAAGGGCCAGATAAATGATCTGCCAAATGCATTCAAACATGGGTATCTCTGGGGTTTGATCAGCATGTGATACTGTGACTGGAGCTATGGTGAGGGTCATGGAGGAGGGCACCACTGTGATGAGCTCAGACAGTTCATCCTCCAGACCTGGAGCCATGGCAGGGTCATAGCTCAACATGCCAAGCAGAACGTTTAATGGCCCTTTTATAAACTCATACTTGAAGTGAAAACTGTAGAGATCCCTGTAAGTATGTGCCTGTCAATGGGCCAGATTCTGGGATTTATGATATCACTTTAAAGAATTGGTCTGTGCATACAGTGATTTTATGTTGTGCCCCCTGGAGGAGATATTTCAATTTGGTAAGCGACTAGGACACTGTAAACTCTTTATTGTAAATCGCCCATGTCTGTTTCATGGAGGAGAATTTTCTTGAGAATTACACCACGGGATGCTCTTTTCCTTTAAGCTATTAAAAACGTTTCAACTGCAACTGCAGATGCATTACAAGCCACAAGTAATAGTTTGGATGTGTTAGCGTGACAAAAACTGGCGCTTAAAGGAAAATTTCTTTAATTGACTTGAAAGCCTGTTGGAAATCTGACCATTTATAAGGAACCTTCTCCATCAGTATGTGGAGTGGTGTGGCCAGCTGGGCATAGCTGAGGAGAACTTCTCCAATAAATTACAGTATTGAGAAAGCTTTGAAGCTGCTTTTATGTAGTGGGGTTAGACAGGAATGGATGGCTTCCAAATTTCATGGAGGTACAGCATATCCATCATTAAGGACTAGCTTCCAAAGAATATAACTTTATCCCAATATAATTCGCACTTGGAAGGCTTAACAAAGAGCTTTGCCTTGTGGATGGCTGCCATAACGGCTCTAAGTCCTTGGCATGCTGTTCATTGGTCAGGGATTGGATCAATGTGTCTTCAATATAAGCAACAGCACAACTAAACCTTAGGTCGCCAAAGATATCATCAATTAGACGTTAGAAGGCTGATGGAGCTTTTTTTACCCAAAGGAAATCACCTTTTATTTAAAAAACCCTCACCTAGTTCAAAAAGCTGAGAGCCATTCTTGTCCATTCTTGACTATTGCCTGGTTAAAGGTGTTAAACATGCCAAGCTTTTTGAAAATTTGTGATTTTTAAATGTCCTAGGTAATGTTTTGTTCTAATTAAAGGGGGTATGGATCTTAAAGCGTTACATTATTTACATGGCCATAGTCAACACAAGGCTGTAAGGTCCCATCAGCCTTCTGAGTTGAAGACTACAGGTGAGGCAATTGGAGAGAATCTCTTGAAAATCCACCCTTGCTAGCATGTCATCCAACCATATGACCAGCTCTCTTTTCCACCTCAGTGTGTGGTACAAAGGACGATTAGTTTTTATAAGATGTACTTTTAATTGGAAGATAGGTCATTTTCATAATGTGGTGGGAATTGAGTATTCAGAATCATGTCAAAGACTTCCTTGTATAGGACCAGAAAATAAGGAAAGTCCTAGGGGAGGTCCAAAGAAGACATCTTAGAGGGAGAAATTGAGCTAAACGAGGCTTCATTTTGTGAGAGTTTTAATCAGTGGGAATTACCTACTGTATCTCTTATTATCAAGTTACAAGGAGTTGAGAATCAAGTTCTTGTTCACCTGTTGGAGACGCCACAAGCCTACTTTCATGATAACAGGGTAAAATAAGTCTGGCACCGCTGAAAAGCGGCACAAAAGCAAAGTTTATGGATAAAGTTCTGTAATGGACGTTGAACTATGTGTCAGTTCATTGGTTCATAGGATGCTCCCAGTTGGAGGGGTTAGCGCAGTGTCCAGGTTTAATTAGTAGGCCACTTTTAGATTCATAAAATGCATGATGCTCTTGTGTCTAGGAGTGCTTTAATGTAACCTCACGCATTCCTATTCTGAAAGTAATAGGAACCAAGATGTAAGCTTGATCTTCTTTATTATCATGGAAAGCATGAGAGCAGCACAAGGTGGAGCCAGGCCATGATGAGGAGTGGGTCTCAATATCCCAAGGGCTATACTGAGTATTTTGAAAGAGGTCATCCACAAGGTCATCCTGGTCCAAAGTCATGATGGATCTGGAGGGATCTAAAACTGACATTCTTCTAACTCAATTGCAGGAGAGGAGTTCTCAGGGTTTAACAGATCATAGAAACCTTTGTGATCATGTGAGACAGATGAAATCAACTTGGTAGTAGTAGTACCTAAGTTGGTGTCATGGAATCAGTTTCTGAATCATGCTCTGCGTGAGCTTCACCTGGGCTATTTGAGTGGGCGTTAAAGTAGAGCTTATGTGTCCAAGGCTATAATAATATCATCATCTGTTGGAGAAAGGAAGGGATTCTCAAATGGTATTTTGTTAATTCCCAGGGTGCCCTGAGGGCAAGGAGATACCACTGCAACCCCAGAATAACGCTCTCATGTACCTTATTACTAGAAGAGATAGGGGAAAGTGTCTTCAACTGAGATTAACTAGCTTGGAGGAACCTTCTGACAGAGAGGATGACAAGGATACCACTGAGGTATGGTTGCATGGAGGGGTTTTTCCACATTGAATTTGATAAGGAGAAAGCTGCTTTCATAATAATATGAAAAAATCCTTTAAGGGATTGCTTGCTGCAGTTGTGTCCAAGATCAGTTGGGTGTAGTTGCGCACACCTTTGGTCACAAGCTAAGGTGGGGTAAAAATGTCATAACAGGTTTGAAACCTGTTCTGGCTATAATGAACATAATTCCTCCATCCTCTCTTATCATTATTTATTAATTATATGGAGTTTAAAATTTAATTCTAAGTGTTTGTCATGCGTGGGAATTTCTGCTACTGCTGATCTTTTTAAAAATGTTTATGTCTAAGGCTGCTCTAAAGGCTGACACTGCAATGTCCGTAAGTATCACAACTTAAGAAACTAGTGCTGTAAAGGCTACTACAAGTGGTAAAGATTATAGACACCTTGGTAGAGGGTGAGAGGGCAAAAGAGGCGGATGCTCTAGATTCAAGGTGCTTGTACTGCAGTATATACTAAATTCAATAAGGAAGTATAATTTCCCATTTTGTTTTCACAATGTAAAACTTTTCTAACACAGCGGCAAGCCTCTCCTTCTAAGGTATCTATGAGAGCCACACTTCTTTTTCATCAATAGGATTAGGAGTTTGAGAACCCCAGCTGCAAAGTGCACATGAAGTTCTTCCTGGGAATCATGAATCTGTTCTGCAACTTCTGGTGAGGAATATCAAGAATACCTACTACCACCACACCTACTGAAGGAGCAGACTAACTTCCTGGTGCTGAGTGGTCATTGCCCTATGACAATATAAGCTGTTTACATACCCTGCAGAGTAAAACAATTGATCAATAAGAGAAGACCAGGTCACAGATGAAATTCAGGACTATCTAATAATAAAAGCAAGTGTGTGTGCGTGCATGTGCTTGATTAGCAGCTATAGCTACATTATGTAGAGCTTTAAAAATTTGGATATAGATGGATGGGAGGGGTCCATGGGCACTAAAAGCCAGATTTTTAATTTCCTATAGTAAAATAATATATTTTTATATAAAAAATTTATATTTTTATTAAAATCTGTATTTTGTTACCGCTGAGCAATTTGATATTTTGTTGATTCAATAGTTAAAAAGGTTTGTCAAGCAATTGGTGGGTTTGGGTTGTTTAATAAGCTTGATGATTTTAGTAAGCAGTAAGTGATTGGTTAATTCGATAAGTTAATTGGTTTTAGTAAGTTGTTAGTGGTTTTTGGTTGTTGGTTGCTTTAAAAGTTCAACAATAGGTTTTGGCTGAGTGGCAAATAGTGGATTTAGATTGATTCGATGGGCTCAATGGTTTCAAGTAAATGGTTATTGTTTAGGTTAATTTGATAGATTTAGTTGGGTCTGGCTGAGTGGTTGGTAATTTTATATATTGATTCAATGTTATTTTATTTCTTGATTTTATCAATAACAATTTACCAATATAGGAAGGAATTCATTGGGACTATCTGGTAAAATTAAACCCACAAACAAAGCTGTTTTAAATTTGATATCAACAAGGATTAGAATAAACTCTTCTTTACAAAAATATCATTCTGTTTATTTGTTTATATATATGATGCATTATCTCATGAGCACATAACCAAAATCACCAAACTTAGCAAAAGTATTATATAAAGTTTGGGAATGGAATGGTAATATACTATTGTTTAACAATATCATATAAATTTTAGAAACGGTGATATATAAGATCTAAAACATATATGTTTGTTATGGTAATTATACAGCAATTTGGCTGAGTATTCTCATATTCATTTAAATCGATTTTATATAGGTTTTGATAAGTAGTTGGCTGTTTTTGGCTGTTTTGCAAGTTTAACAATTGGTTTTTGCTGAGTAGTGGTTCGTTTTTTGCTTGATTCGATGGGCTTAATAGTTTCAGGTATTGATTGATGGTTCTGTTAATTTTTCAGGCTTAGTTGATTTTGGCTAAGTGGTCGAGGGTTGAAATATTCAATAAGGACAATGGTTTTTAAACTTATTGATGGCTATCTATCAATATATAAACTAAAAATTTAGAATCATCTGGTAATCTATAAACACCGTAGCAAAGCATGAGTATTCCACTAGTTGTAAATAAATTAGAAAACTTCTTTCATGTCAAAGGAGGAGGGTGGAAAGTGCTGAGGTTATTGTTTAATTCATTATATCATGGATCCTGCTAGTTAAAGTAATACTGGGCCTCCAATCTGGGTTTGACAACCCAGTGAAACGTCCATAATGACAGTAGCATAGCAGCCCTAATGAATTTTAGGAGGGACGTCCTATGGTTCCTGTGAGGGTAGTATAATTTAAGTAATGTACCAAAGGCCATAGCAAACCACATGGATGTAATGGGGGGAACCGTGTGTCTTTCTGAAGCAAGCTCCAAAAGTGGGAGAGGCTGGGAGGATGAACACTCCTCCTAGATTATCATTTGTGGGCCTTTGGTATCAGTCCCAAAATCCAACGATTCAGTTAAATAAATAAATCCTTAGATTCATTAGATGTTACTGAACTGCAAAAATGAGGATTGAGTTCATGAATTAGATTAGTTTTTCTTGATTTGAATTTGGGCCTTAGATGTTAATAGTTGTTTAAAAATAACTTTTTTTGAGAAAACCATCAAAGCTGATAGGGGACTCCTATCAATGGATCCTTTATTCTTATTGATTTATCTTTATAATCTGTATAATCAGTTCACCTCAAAACCGCTTCAATTGCGATATCACATCCCAATTATCATATTTAATAATAGCTATGATAGTTTCTAATAATGCCCATTTAAGAGGCCACTTGGGTTCAAAATGGTCTCACGGCATTAACTAAACTGCACCTCCTAAATTAGTGCACTAATAATAAAGCACTATGGCGGAATTTTGGGTTTGATTGATGAGATTGATTTATTAAGCACTTGAAAAAGGACGGCTGAATAGGGCATACTTATGACTATTAAAGGCCTGCTGATAGCCCAATTAGGGGTGCATCATGTTTATAATTCGTATATCTTATTATCCCCATCTCTTGTTATTTGTCAGATTATGACGTAGCTTTAATTGGGAAGATTTTAGGACAAACTTTACATTTAAAATCGTCCCAATTGTGAGAGTAAATTTGCTATCAGTTGGGCTAAAACAATTGTTATTTTAGTTGATTCATGGGCCAAATTGACTTGGGGAAATTTCATGATTATTGCCACGATTAGCAGAGGATTAACATATATGAATGAACTCATCAAATAGATGAGTACGTCCATGAGATTCCTGAGAGGTATATAATACTAGAACCAGGTTAATTAATAAAACATCATTTATCTATTAATCAATTTTAACTACTATACTATATTTTCTTAATTATTGTTATCCATCTGTAGTCTGTCTGTTGTATTTATATTCTGTCTATTGTCTACATTAGATTGTTGTTTGTGTTCATACTTCCCAAAGAAAAGTGCTCAATTGAAAACTGCCAGAGAAGTAGTCCCAATTATAAAGAGCAATTTCCTAATTTTATTACAAAGACATAAGGTCTCATATTTGTTGTTGCCTATAGACCTAAAAACGGTGAGAATACCAGAGTTACTTGGCTTTTATTGAGGATTATCAGAGAATCTACTTCCTGATTTTGAGCATGAGTTCCCTTTATAAAGCGAATATATCCTTGATTCCATTGGTAATTCATTTTAGCCTGTACCATTAGCTAGAAACTTAACATGAGGTAAGCTTGAACATTGTCTCATATTTTTTAAGGTGTCTCAAAAAGTCGTGTGGAGTCAGAAAAGGCTTTGGTATGTGGACTGATTTAGTAATGTAAATCAGGGTGGATTGCCTTAAGGATTGATGTTCTTAAAGACCTGGAGACTGGACTTCTCATCCAGGTGGCGAGAATGGGCGTTCATTACCCACAAATGACATCAAAATAGGTGGGGTTGGAGGCCTCATGCTATCCAGATCACGCTGAACCAATGGTGGGTCAGCGGGAGTAAGTTAGGATGATGATAGTGACCAATACAAGTGAGGGGTTGCAAGGTTCTTAATTGGTCAGATCGCGCCAAACCAGTGGTGGGTCAGGGGACTGGATATGGCAGATTGGTAAGGCTTTCTGGTGCAGCGTATAAGAAAACAGTTTAGAAGTAACTTCTTATGGCTTCAACTAGTGCATAGCGAGCCACGGGATAAATGGATCAAAGTGCCCACTCAATTATTATTTGGCACAGAACGCTGATTGCGATGTGTTTAGTGGGATTCTAAGAGAGAATATTGGTATCATGTAAGCTGGCAGAGTCCACTGAGAGGGGTTAGAAACACGAGACTTTATTAAAGTAGAGTAAAAATGAACAACAACTGGCCCTAGGATTGGAATTTGTCTTTATACTTGTTGTTGTTTTTATACTTGTTGCTGGGGGAAGGAATTGTGTGAAAAACATGTAATTTGCTGGCTGACATACTCTCTTTGCTGTTCCCCCCTAGTCAGGAGCGCAAACTTGCCTGGGCTTGAGGAGTTTTGTCATATAGCTTACATGTGAGATCATAGAAGCTTTGACAATGGAACTTACATATCCACGGCAGAGGTGCTTTTATTGATCCAAACTTGAGAGAAATTGCTTGGATTACGCGTTTAGCAGAATTGGCTTTTGGGAAAATTAAATTTGGTGGCTAGTTTAAATAAAATTATTTTAAGGAGAAATTAATGACTAAGATCAGTACCCCATGATCCGTGATTTCATCTTTTGTTACTTGAACTGGGTTTTCTGATTTTATAAGGGTTTTTAGGTTTTATGGTTGATTTTTAGTTCTCAGGGGGTGGAGGTGACAGGGTGTGGTAAGATGTTTCTGGAGGGCCTGTTGGTGTCTCCTGGTCTGAACTACCTCCCAACAGACCCTTTTTATCTTTTCCATTTATGGAAGATGCAGGTAAGGGTGTTTCTTTGGAGCCAGAGCAATAACCCACAGCTAATCAAAACTTAGATAAGTCCTACAGTTGACCAAGGCCTACAGGTGCCTTTAGTTCCCTCATGCGTCTGTAAGGGAACTTCCCAAGGTCTCCCTAAGAGGTTGGGTTTACATACTTAAAGATTGCCAAAAAATGACGTGATCTAACTTCTCCTTTGATTAGGATGAACTAGTATTAGCCTTTTGATTTTTTTGCCTTGAGGCTCAATTGTTTTATATGGGTTCAAGGTTTCTGGGAAACTGACTTCCAGTAATATTGGCAAGGAGATTCCTATATATGAAGCCAGAAATATCAAGGCATAAGAGGTTAAAAATATGCTATATCTTAGGCACTTATAAAGGAGTTCCTAGTATGTATAATGAAATAAAAATCCTAAAGGGTTCCATATGGTATAGGAAGCAATTGCCAAAGTTTAAAAAATTTTGGTAACTTTTGTCAAAATCATCACCAGCATGGTGAGGCGCAGGCACCATAAAATCAGCAAGGCTCAAATTTGAGCTTAAAATTTTGGGACACTTAGTACCTTACAACAGAGAGCAACCCAACTATTATATCTAGCATTTCATGCAATGACAATATGACAAACTCCAACCAATATCAAAAAATGGAATATAGAATCTATATACCTGTAGTTTAATATATCCTTAGAAAGTGAGGAAAACAACATTGAAAGATCTTAATATTTGGGGATTAAATGAGGGTTGCTGGTCTGAATCCCAAAAAGTAATTTTGATAGAAAATTATTCTGCAAATTAGTTCAAGCTCAATTTGCTAAATTTGGCCTGCTTTGAAGATGATGTCTGTTAAGGTTGGTCTAACCAACCATCTATACAATTTTATTTACTCAATCTTATTATATTAGTATGTAGATAACCTATTTAATAATTACGCTATGTCAATGTTGATCTATAGAGTTAATTTACTGTGAATTACATCAATCCAAGGCCTACGGTTTAATATTCAATTGCCAAAGTTGTACTATATTACTACTAGCAACCCCATCTGATGCCTTCAATTACTGGTAATTGTATAAAGAAGATTAAGTACTTAAATCCCCACTGATGAAACTCTCAATTAGATAAATTTATATAATACCTCATCCTGCATCCATGGTTTTTATCACTTAATGTATTGTTCTATTATTCACTATCTTATCCCTGCGCTGGCGTAAAGTTATTGAAAATAGGTTTCTTATTATTTGCTCTGGCCATCTACTAGTGTCTCAGTTGTTATTGGCTGATTACTATTATGTAAATTCCTTTAGCCCTAGGCATCCTTTTTCTATCTATTTCAACTAATATGCAACTATCCTACTATTCTTAAGGCTGCTCAGTTGGCAGGAAGAGCCCTGGGAGTTATAAAGCATATCTTGGAGGGATTACCAATTGGAAGGAGATAAGATTATCACTCTAACCTTTGACGTCTAGTACGCCAAAAAATACCCCACTACAAGCCCTATAGAACTTTAAGTATTCTCTACTAAAGTATGCGTTTATTTTTTTAGTTTTTTTAGTTTACTTTTGATATTTAAGGTTATGTGAGCTATATAACGTCTGTCTTTATACAGTACTTTGCTATGGAGTGCATTATAACCTGGTCTGCAAAATATAAAGCCAGTGCACTGATTTAACATCTGGAGCTCACTAAGGGGGCACTTGCTGCAGCCCTGTAAACCTTCTCTAGAACTATGGATCATTATAACTTGTATGTTATGGCGTCTGACTCTAAAGCTTATAAAAATATTTTCAGAACGTTTGACAGCTTTTTGACAAACAAATAAGTTTCTAATATCTAACAATTATTGATTGCAACTGCTGCTGCCTTATAGGCTTGTTCCCTAAATTCAGGGATCATTGTATTCTTTCTCTAATGTTTCCCAATAGATTGACTCATTGTGTGTCCTAGTTCAATCTCAATGACTGGGTAGAAAGGAGTCAAATTCTCACTTCTTAAATGAAAATCAGAAATTTGAGTAGGTAGACAACAAACTTGAGTTAGAAAGTCGCCTGTTTACTGACCAGTGAACCAAATCCGCCAGGAGATTAAAGAGGGCAATATAAATACTGACAACAATAAATTGAAACTAATGGTGATAAGGCGCTGATGGCAGCCAAAATGACTATATTTTTACTGTAATTAACACTCTTGGCAGTTCTGATTTATCATTAACTGGGAAGCTCAAGACCAATCTACACCTGCATCTGTGACTAAAGCTTCTCCTGCATCTCCTACCTACGCTACAACAGCAGCTTTGTTTCTTGTAATTTCAGCCCTCTTGCTTCCAATATTTATTGCTAAGAAAGTTCATTCCAGCCTAACCAGAATCAAGGTTTAATATATGTTGGGATTTTTGCCCATATTCCCAGCTGACTAGATAACAGGGGTTGCTAGAGAATAATTCCCAACAGCGAGTGAATAATATATCAGTTGACTCTGATTTTGGGGTAACAATGTTTGGGGAATTTTAGTTAATTTGCCTGGGTCAGATCCATCAGGGATCAATACAGGTAAATGCTTAAGATCTTGTTGGGTAGAGTTGCTGACAAAATAGAGGCATCTGATAGTTGATTGATGATTAACTATCAGGTGTACCAATTGGGATTGGTTTGGTTTCATCACCAACCAATTGGGAATTTAAGGATCAAGTTGCAAGGCGAGTGATGCCACCTGAAACTAGCAAATTAATCAGTTGGTTTGCAACCTGCCTTAATGGGTAACAAGTCCCATTACCTAAGCAGGTCGCTTGTTAAGTATGGTTGGTTCACTGGGATCAAGAGAAAAAGTTAGTGACACATTTTCTGACTCTTTCCATTTTAGGTCTCAAGGATGTCCAATGACGGAATCATAGCCAGGATGGGGAAGACCATCGCTGATAAAACATTGATGGGTAATTCAATGGCAACAGCTGCCGTTTCATCAATGAGGTTCCACCTGAGGGTTGGGCGCTGAATTCCCACTATAAATTTCCCTAAGAATTCACCTAATAAAAACATAAATTATCAGAGTATTATCATAATATAATTTACCATAATACATTTTGAGTTCTATTCTTATTCAGGAAATTATTGCTGTGTGCTTTAATTAGGAGACTCTTTAGGATCAAGAGTAAGGATATGAGCGTGGATCCAGAAGAGAAGATGAGCTGAATCAGTGATTGCTGCTGACTGTGTGTCACCAGAGAGAAGCCATAAATGAGGATCTGAGCGTGGATCAAGTTAGGCGTTATAATGGAACGAATCCCTAGTGAGGACACCTTAACTATTTTGAGGGGAAATACTGGTCAAGCGTTGGACCCAATACTAGTACTTTGTTCAACTACAGATAATAGCCTCCATACTGATATCAAATGAATAGATATTACTGTCAGACAATGCGAAGAATTGCACAACACCAAAACTGTGCAGTTAATTGATTTACAGGTTATCAGACTAGAATAATTATTTTTTATATTTATTGTGAGGAAGGCTGACCATAGGACGGACACTTCCAAATTTGACCCAAAAGAGACAAAACTTAGTAACAGGGAAGGCACCCCAGAGAAGTGATCCTATCTCTT
>JAKSZP010012380.1:0-58750 GCA_022478985.1 Massospora cicadina
TATCTTTCCTATGGTAAGATTTCTGAATTGACTTATTGAAGCTAAGTACCAAAAAAGATACAAATATTTTAATTTAACTCTATATTATATATAATAGGTGTTTTTATATATTACATACAACAATATAAACCCCAATAGGGAAAGGATTAAAAAAAGTTGTTGGAGGAAAGGTTTGGATGGGACGCTATTAGTTAGGAGATATATCAAGCTTGTACTTTGCCTTTATAGCATTTTTTTAGGGAGAAAATGTATGTTGAATGTAACAAATTGAATGAGATTTGACATTATTTAGGTTATTAGTAAGAAGTTTCTTCATTCTTACTCTTTTTCAGGTACATCTTAATTTACTGCCTCATTTGCCACCTAATGTAATGATCTCCTGACATTTTTATTATAATTTATTATAATTAAGCATGATTTTATCCTGGGTATTTTGAGCTCAAATTATTCTGAAGGAGATTTCCTATTGTCAAGTTGAGCCTTGCTTACTATTTATTCTTCCAAATAGTTTATTAAAGGAATATTTAACATTATTTTCATTTATAGGTTAATTCACTTGCAGGATTCCTATAGCTGAGTTTCTTCTCTCATGTCTGATACTTTAATATCTGGCATATTCTTTCAAAGAGTTATTCCTTATTGTGCCAATATTTAGCCATGCAGACATGTATAATGCCTTTTTTATTGATTGTGATGTATATTTAGTTGTCCTGGGTACTATGCTTCGGTAAAAGCATGATGGATTGAGCATCTAATTGCTTACTTCCCCCAATTTTGGCCGCTAAGCAGGGCTGGGCATTTATAACAAAGAATTGGTAGCTGTGTCATTGTTTCTTTTTCACTGGAGTAATTCCTTCAAGGATCCAATCATGATACTATAATGAGCACTGATCACCAGTCACTAATATACCAAAAAAACCACAGTAGTTTTCTCACTGCCAAGCCAAAACATAAAAAAATCTATGCAGCTTTAACTCTAAGTATACATTCATGAAAGAGGTCTGATGTCTTTCCAGACATATTGAGTAGAAACCTTGCCATCAAATTAATTATAGATGATCTCCATGACCTTACCTTTGACTATGTCTCCCAAATTTTGACGCTGGCTCCTCTTTCCATTGAATTTGCCAGCTTGATATTATTCATTTACTTTTTTATAAAGTTTTTGCGCCCAACTAACCTATTTAGAGGGGATCACATTTTATGAGGACTTGGAAAACAAAGCTCATAGGTGAACCCACTATGCCCTCAAAATATAGGGCTTTCTTCTTTATGACTGATTTTAGGTTCTTTTCTGCCATCCATGAATAGGATATTAGAGAGCATCATGATCTTCCAATTGTGAGTTACCCTTTGCCCAAAAATGTGCGGGGAACTGGTAAAGAAAATGTATGACTGGAAAGCATCTTCCATAGGAGATTCCTTCTTGAATTTCTCATTGCGTAGCATCTTCACGTTCCAATTCTAATAGATCTGGGAAAAGGCCTCTTGCATCCATTTTCACAGGAAGAGGGACCCTGGAACTTTTTATCCATTGATTTTATTGTTGAGTTGCCGCCCTCCAAGGGCTATGACGAAATCATGGTGGCTGTCAATTGGTTTACCAAGTTTACACTAAATATCCTCTAAAACTTGTTAATCAATTTTTGAGAAATTTCAGCTCTTTATGTGAAAAATGTGCTCTCCATTTTTGGACTCCACAAGAAGATAGTGAGTGATTGAAGACCCAAATTCATCTCCAGATACTGGAGATCCCTTATTGACCTTTTCCAGATCAAAACCTGTTAGTCTAATTCTCATCTCCAATCAGATGGTTAAAACAAGAGAGTGAACCGAACCCAGGAGCAGTATCTTATGCTATTCTTCTACAATTCATGACACATGGACTTTAAATCATCCCTGGTGAAGTTTACATATAACAATTAACCCCATGCATCCGCCAGATTTTCCTTTTTGAGGAGAATTTGGTTTATAATATCTCATTTCATATTGGCACCCGTCTTATCTCCATTGTTCCTTCAGCAGAGGAACTTTTTATTAATATGCTTAAAACTTACAAACTTGTATGGGAACTCCTGTCAAAGGCACTTAATGATTACAAGAAATTTGCATACTGTAAACGCCAACTGGGTCATAAGCTAAAAGAAGGATCACTTACCATGGTGGACACGCATCATTTGAAGATGAAAGTTCTTCCCAGCAGCTAGCGTGCAAATTCTCTGGAACCTATGAGATGTTAAAGGACTTAAGAAATGGGCCTTCTGTATTAAGCTCTCTTCTAACTAGAGAAATAACAACTTGTTTCATTTGTCCCGGTTGTCCCCATTCAAGAGCCCCATGCATGTGTCACTTGAACCTATAATGGTAGACGACCCATAAAGGACAGGGGTAGAGGAAATCATGGCCTTTCAGATATAAAGTCAATCCATACAGTACCTAGCGGCTTGGATAGTTTACCCACTCTACAAAAAAGCTGGGTAAGCGCAAAAGTTTATATAAATTGTAAGTAATTGGTGGAAGCGTTAAACGCATTCCACCCCTTAGCTCCTCGCCTCCACCCCTCATACTATTGTCACACTTCAAGCCATTAAGCTCCCCAAAAGGCATAAAATACTATATCTCGCCCATGTCCCTGGTTCTGAATGAATCATGTTACCAAAGGAAAGGATAATGTAAGTCCCAATGATCATCCCTCCAGTTGGACAATGATCAATCCCCTTACAGAAGTAAGGAAGGTCCATGTTTTAGTAAAGCCCCTTTTCTAGATCAGAGACCTATCTCACATGGTTAATGAACAATGGGATATGCCTTGACCCCAAAAATCTTCCCTCTTTCCCCCATTTCCTCTTATACCTTGATAAAAGTGATTGTAAGGATGTGAAGAGAGAAGGTTTAATCTAGGGGTCTCTGGAAGGACCATATAGCATACCTCAGCAATGCCTGATCACTGACAATTTAATTGTATTCACCCAAACCCATTCTAAACTCTATAGTATCCAAAATATGAACAATAAGTCAGACTGAGTTATTGTAAATCATTGATCTGGTTTTTTCACTACTAAAAAATAATGACGTGATCCAAGCTTTTTTAAAGCCTTTCAAAACTCATATTACTAAGCACCAAACTGAATAATGAGGGTTCCCAGTAAGGGCTCAGTTATAAATAAATTTATAAACTCCTTCCTGATTCTCTTGACCCTTTATATAGGCAACCACCTTCCTTAAGGAAGGTTTCCAGCTTAATTATTAAGTTTTCTCCACTTTAAGTAATTCCAATCTGTTTCTGGTTGTCTACTGTGTATCCGCCCTCCACTTTTGCCTTTAGTTAACTTAATAGTATCCAGAAATGCATGCCTTCATTAATAATCAACACAAACATTTATGAAGTGGGAATTGCAATTTAACTGACCCTATGCCTCTCCATGGTGTAGTGGAAACACAAACATGTACATTATCAACTCTTTCGGAGAACGCATTGCATATGCCATAAAAACCATTAATCTTGAACTACCCTGCCAATATGCCACTAATATGTCACAATCTGTCAAATATATAATCTCATATACCTCATTCTGTTCTCATATAATATTCATCATCTGTCTATATCAGAAAGGCTGTTACCATTACTGCCTCTACTGCCCATAAAAGATGTTCAAGTAAAGCCCGTGGTTGCCCCATCACAGTCTTCTAGATTGTTATGAGGCTTTTGGTATACTATCAAACTGATTTGCTCTTCATATAACTACTAGAATTTACACAACCAAGTCATTAGGTCAGCTGAGCCCTTGGCATTCTGGGCCATTCTATGGGCACCAACACGCCCATCATTCATTGTCAGTCTTCTTTAAGTTGGCTTGTACACTGACAACCCAATCCCTCTGTAAACTAAGGACAAAGCTCCTCTAGAAGATTAGTAAAGGTTTTGCCACTCAAGGGCAAAATGTCTTAACTAAAGGCGTGCCCTTTGAGGACTATAAATATCCAATCCAATGAAAAAGTTTTATAATATCATGTCTGGTTTAATATTGGCAAAGTGCACATTTTCCCTAGTGACAGATAATCCCACTAGGAAGCCCAATGACACTAAAATGAATGATAAACTGTTTAGCCTTTGGGGGCAGGCCAAAAACCATTGAGAACCCAAAAGTGGCCAAAACAACACTATCAAGATCTAGAAGCTGCATAAAAATATATCTACTTGTCATGATAAAGAATATATAGAGTGTCATAAGAACGTTTTTTTTGACACTGACCTTTTTACCAAGTTATTGCAACTAATAGTTTGTATTAATATCTTAGAGTATACTTAATACTAAGGTTAAATTATCTACCACCATGTTAAAAGAAACCATTGTATGTCTAAAAAGAATTTGATTTTAGTATATTTGCTTTAAAATTGGCCCATCTAGACTGATGTATGATATGGAGCTTTTCCTCACCAAAAGTTTCATAATCTCCTTAGAGCATAAATTTGAGGTTTCTCTAAAAGACTTATATTGGAAAGTTTCAGAGAGATAAGAACATAATTTATAGCACAACACTATGTTTTATATTTAATTTTTAAGGCCAATATCTAAAGTATGTATATATCAGAAAAGCAGGTGGCAAATTGTAACCAATGGTATAAATTATGCCAAAAGTAAATAATAGAATACAAATCAAAAAATTGAAACTTGAAGATAACAATTGATGAAAAAGCAATTACACTAAATGAATTAAATTATGTGCTTCAATTATATGGTCTCTCTAAAACAAAAGAAAAAGCACAATAAAATAAACTATTAGTTATTTAGGTTAATTATAATTTGTGCTGGCTTGTTAACATAAGGAAAACAAAATGATACGCTATGAAAGGGAGTTCATATAATGATATATATAAAAATACTGAAAGCATTAACTAACCTGTGTTTATAGTATATTTTTACATTCTAGATTATTATCTTTATAATAAGGCAAATAATATATAGATAAAAGGATAATTAACACTATAAATGGCGTCAGAAATTAAATACACACTAAGCTTTTGCTGAGCTTAGACATATAAAGAGAGATGAAACCAATTGATTTAAAAACTATGTTTATACTATAGAATATGATTTGCTCAATCTAGGAATCCGCTTAATAAGTGGTTACCTTATTTTATATAAGCGTGATAAGTAAAAAACTCTTTTATATTTTTATTTTTATAATACTTAATCTTTAAGCTCTTGTGAAAAGTGCCTACTAAGGAATATAAATTGTTGCTCTAAAAAATAAAACTTTAAGTGTTAAATAATTAAATAAGTATATTAAGAAATGAAATTTTTACGTTTAAATTGGTGCAATCAGTCTAGGTTCTACTTTATGATGTGTTTAATACATTGTAATTAGTATTGTAATACAAAACTTTCTTTTTAAAGGTTTATGAGATATTCAATGATATAATCTCTATAGTCATTATAATTAAACTTTTAGTATTGCAATATACAACAACTAGCTCTATATACTCAATGGATCATGCAGGTATTCTCCCAATATTTAGTTTTTAGATATTTATTAAGTTTAAAATCTTTATTACTAATGATAATTACTTATATTATATATATTTAAATATACATCAGTAAAAATAATAAATTTCATATAATCAGTTTAGTTTAAGTAAAATCTTATAAGACTATGATATATCATTGAAGTAAAGATAGATGCATAGTGAATAAATAACAAAATAAACTTTATTAAAAAAGTCTCTTGAAATTACAGTTCATTTAACATGAAAAATTGTACAATTATATTACAACTTGTACTTAGGTAACAATAGTGTAAGTTACATAAATATATTTTTACTTCCCAAAGTTAACATCTTTATAAGTTAATATCTTACAAGGATACCAGTAAACATATACATATAATGGTTTATTATGTTAAGGTCTATCTATATAGCAACTTAAAGAATTATATATAAACTTAGACATTATCTTGGAGACATATAATGTTGCCTTGAGTACCAGTTTACTATTTTTATGTTATATAAGAAACTAGTAATTAAGTTTAGATTTATGTTTAATACTAAAATCAAAATTCTTTTACTATTTTCTTTTATTAATGGTATTATTTACAAGTATTTGTAATCTAAGTTAAAAAGAAATAAGGCTTATATAGTTGACTAAAATTGATTTATACAAACCTTTTATCTATGTAAATTTCATAAGCCTTATGAACTTCTTCATGCTTAGCATTGTAAAAACCGTAATTTACTTTTCTATCTCTTAACATGGATTGATTATTGGTAGAAATCTCAAATATGGTCAAATTATCTCCTGAAATGCTTAATTATAAATCAAGATGAGGATTCAAATCTTCAAAGCTTAAGTCCTACTTTTAAGCCATCCCCCTTTTTCCTTACAAAGACAATTATAATGGATCTTTGACCATCAAATGATTTGTTGTACAGTTAGCTTAAGTAATTGAACTTTACTATAAAATTTTTAAACCACCAAATTTTAGATATGCTGCTTTAGAGTTATTTGTATATACTATCAATTTTATATCTATAGCTAGTGTAGCAATATTATTTTTTAGAAAATAAAGGTTATAGACTAAGACATGCTTAAATGTTTTTTATATCTTTATATACTTAACTTTGAGGTTGTGGAGATTATTATATTAATACTACACTGAAAAAACATATAAAGTCTACTAATAAATAAAAAAGATCAAATATTTTGGTTGATTTTTTGAAAATTTTATCTTATAGAAAACCGTTTTAAATGAATTACTTTCTACCAATAAAAATTGTATAAGTGGCCAAGCCTATAAATAATTCTTATGAATCGTTGTTGGCTTAAGTGTACTCTAGTTTATAAGCTGAGTTTTAGATGCTCAAAGATCTAAATAAAAAGAAGTGTAAAATCATCTGAAAAGATTAGTGTATAAATTAAGTTTTATATAAAAAAGCTTTTTGACGTTTATAAGGCTGAATGAGACACATTTTTATAAGATTCCTAATTTAATTTAAATCAGGATCTTTCAGATCCCCATTTAATGCTTTATTGAGGTATTCATTGTTCTCATTTGACAATGAACTCATGAACATGATAATTGGAAGTACCCTTTGTGAGATGTATAAGACAAGAAGCAACCTGTAAGGCATCTCCAGTGATTTTGCTCATGTGGGAGAACTCTTTAAGACCTTTTTGGACCATCTCCTATAAACAATCCCTGATGTGATACATATAAATTGATAGTCAACTTGTCAATGCTTGATTTGGATGCAGTAATTTTGATTCATTTTCTAATTAAATCTTAACAAAACCCCCTCAAGATTCTGTTGTACGTAGTAAAAGACCATAGAAAACAGTTTGGACTTAATTACCACTGTACCCTGATTATTATCAACAATGGAATTTTCAGAGTTCAACTTAAGTATAGCGCGCCATTAACCTGAACAATAAATGGCATGTTTATTCTTATGTCTTAATGTTTGATAAGTGATATAACAGGACCAGATCCCCTAATTGGAAAGTCGCCAAGATGGGCCTAATAGCATTAAAGCATGCTGCCTCTAGATGTAGTTGAGGTAATCCCTCGGGTAGTAATGGTTTGATTATATAGTTTTGTCCACTAAGTCCCTAATAGTTAGTTCAGAGTTTTGGGCTACAAGTAAATCAATAAGGGTTGAACACTTCTTGGTAAACAGTGTCATATCTGTATAGAGCTACAAAGGGAGACATATTGATTATCCAATAATAGCTTAACCAATAAGCCAACTGGGCGCTGGTAGATAGTGGTTTCATGCATCAGATCAGACATGGCCAACTTTTGTATAATAGAAATTTAGATTCCATTAGCATGCTCTACTGCCCATTGGTAGATGTTTATATGAGGAAGTAAGTTTCTGGTTAGTATTAAATAGTGAGATCAGCTCTTGGACTATCTGGGATATGAAATTGAGTTCATTGTCTGAATTTAAATTCTGTGGGCATCTGTTCTGAGTGAAAATTAATTAGTTAAGACTAAAGCTGTAGCTGTCGTGGTTGCATCTGGCACATAAATCGCCTCTACACATTTGGTCATATGGTATATGTCTATAAGGATACATATATGCACGGTAAGCCAGTGGGAAGTGATCCCACCACATTAATGTTTACAACATTGAAAGGGCTCTTTAGATCCATGAATTTATTTTAATAACAAGGACTGGACCAATCATCTGTTTCAATAAGTTAAACAAGACTCTAGTACTTCATGGATAGTCAAACCATCCAATGCCAGTATCAATGCAAAATTAACCACTCAAAAGTCTTATTCACTATCTTGGGTCTCACATTTGGATGTCTTTTGAATATGACATTAAGTCATGAAAAGGGTCATATATATGATAGTCACTTTCCATATTTTTTTCTTGTCTAACATCCCCTCTCAGATCTGAGTATCTCTGGTCATATTTGTAACTCAGCTTAGACTTCAGGGATTTTAAGTCCCACCTCTCAGGACATCCATTTAGATCATATACTTATCTTCTTCAGGCGTCATTATGGCAAGTACAGCCATCGTCAAAAGACCATATACAGTTTATTGAAATTCCTCAGCATAAATTATAATAGTAAAATTATATTTTTGTAAGCGTAAGGCCCATATAGCTAATCTGCAATGGGGGTCCTTCATGCACTGCAACCACTTGAGCGAAGAGTGTTCAGTGATGACTGTAATTTGTGTTCCATATAGATATGGTCAGAGATGTTTAATTGCCAGTAGTACCTCTAGGCATTACTAGTTAAAATAGTCATATTTTGCCTCACTCAAGGTTTTTCTAGAGTAGGCTTCATAATGGCCAACTTGATTCCAATGTGGTGAGCTAAGAGGGCTCCTACAGCCACATCACTAGCATCATAATTTAATAAAAATGGGAAATTGAACTGCAGATGAACAAAAAAAGATTTTTACAGAGGGAAGTTCCTAACTTGTTAAAGGCATGTTTTTGCTCAGGTCACCATTTAAGGGAAGATCATATTTTAGAAGTTAAACAGAAGGCTCAGCTAGGTCAGAAAATTGAAGGATAAACTAGCAATAGTAACCCACCATTCTAACTGACACTTGGATGTCCCTCAAGCTCAAGGGCGTGGCATCCTTTAAATAGATATAACTTTATCAGGTTTGGGCTGGGAGCCCTGTTTGATTCCTTATGTTTAAGAAATTCCATCTCATATTAGAAAAAAGAAAATTTTGATGGTTTAATCTTAGTAGAGACATTCCAAGATGGTTAAACACTATCCAGAGGTAATTAAAGTGACCATTAAATGTTCTTAATAACGCTAAAAATTTTAATAGATGAGTGTTGCAATTTTGATTGCATCTGGGCGAGATTCTACGGGTTTAAAAGGCACTCAAATAGGTATAACTGTATGTATACTGTATACTTTAAAAATAAAAATATATATTTAACACAAATCAGATTTTTTAAAATGACATTCAAATATGTTGAAGCAAAATTTTTTACTTCTAACATAGGGGATATAGCATAATAGAAACCAGTATTTCTTCAAGATAACTTATCAAACATCTATGGTCTTAGTTTTACTTCCATCATTGGATCTTGCATAAGGGGACTTTATGTCCTTATAGTACTAGTTGATATAGGTGGTGCATTTCCGCGTTTCCCCTCCTTTGCTGTTAAAATTTTGATATTCCTATATTACTCAGCCAATTAGATTACTTATAACTGTTTTGCCCACTAGGGGATTGTATCTTCTAGTAGATGTGTGAGTTATCATTCCTAATGATAACTATATTTCAGAAAATTATCCCAAGTGAATATTTACTGATACGCTGGGTGTTGATCAGTCATACTGGTCTTATATCATTAAGGATGATTTCTGACAAATGATTTTACTTTATAGTTGGATTGCCAATTAACTATGTGGTAATTTAATCATAGTAGTCAATCAATGTTTGTCACCAATCAATTCAGGGATCTATTTTTAGTTGTTGAAGCCTTAAAACCACTTATGAAAGTAACTCATAGTTTACCCTTTAGGTTTTGCAGTCTGCGGTTGATGGGTAAAGGTTTCATTACCTAATCAGACTTCTAGCACAAAGAATGTACTCCGTTGAGGTTGATTAAGCTTGTAGGGACACCTTTCTAAATCAACCATAGGAGATGTTTCGACTCTAGTTGGTGGTGCAATCCAAATAGGCAAGTGAGGTTGGTCTTCATGGGTGCATCCTCAGAGGGCTAATCCATCAACAACGGCTGCCAATTCTCAGTGAGGCGCCAGTAGAAGATATGGTCACCAGATTTCCTATAAATTCCCTGAATTTTTAGTAAATAAAGTAAGATTAAAATAGCGCACTTACTTTTATAATTTAAGGTTTTTATACTATGGTTGTATAGTAAGCTCTTTTTATTTATTTGGGGATGGCTGACCAGGGGACTGACACATCTGATATGTAGGGAAAGGAAAGTAAAGATGGGGGAGCACATTAAGCATTAGAACCAGAAGGATAGGACAATACATGGTACACTTGGGTGTGGTTAGTAGCCACAGGTTGTGGGTGACTATGACATTGAGAGACTTGACAGCTCAAGGGCTAGTAGGGTGTACCGCCTATAGAGATTGTGAGGTTTTCAGTGTCACATTGAAGGAACCAGATTGGTAGCCAGTTGCCCATCTGTTTCTTCCATTTGTGTTTTAGTGATCCGAATATACAGGCTTGGAAGTGGTCAGCCAAATGGCTGTGGAACCTGACAATAGCTTGGTTAATGTTGTGGAAGATCCCGTTGAAGGCATCAAGGGCAATTGTGTGAATGGACCATATTGCAATACTCACAATTAAAGCCCTTAGCGTCTGAGGGGATAGGTGAGATTGTGTTGAATGCTAGTATTTCTCGGGATAGCCAGAATTCAGCTGATGGTGATTGCTGGAATAAGTACATCACATTGGCCCAGATAATCTTGGATGGCGGGCACTCTTCCAGGCGGTGGGCTAGCGTTTTGAGTCTGCCGCAGATGGCGCATGATTTGAACATTAAGAAGGTGCGGTCAGCTGTTCTAAACATGCAGCGCATGTAGCGCCACACTGTGGAGCTCACTTGTGGGGATAAGAGGGGGCAAGTGATGAGGTCCCACACCTTCCTTTGGGTGCGCAAGTCATATGGGACGTCTTGGTAATCTAGATAGTCAATCAGGGAAAGAGGGAAAGGTGGTAGTGGGGCAGGCGCGCTGGTCACAGTTTGTCCTCTGTGGAGTCGCATATACTTTATTGACGGGTTAGTATCTTCAGATTGTTGTGCATGGGAGAAACTCCAAACCTTGTCTTAGGGTGTACAGGATGCGTTTGAAGTAGCGGGAGGTGTTGTGCGGCCCTGTGGCTGTTGGGTGTGTTGTTAGGTACTTCATCAGTGTTGTAGGATTGGATGGGCACCTCAGGTGTAATGCCCTTGCAAAGTTGGTTTGGGCTGCCTTGGCCCAGTGGGGGGAAAGTGGGTTGGGCGAAGTTGTCATAGCTATCCATGAGCTGAAGATTTACATTGCTCGTTCCATGAAGTTGAGCAGCCCCATCCTGCTTTTCTTCCGTGGGCCATACATGGTCTCCAGCTTGACTGGTGCGCGGTATCCAGACCACAGCTAGTTCTACAGAAGTTTGTAGACTGCGTTGGTAAAGTTGGTGGAGAAAGGAACTGCGTGAGCAGCAAACCATAACTTTGACAAGATCAGGGAGTTGGCTAACACAACCCTTCCAGCTAAACTAGCTTTACTCCTCCGCATGCTTGTCATTATTTTTGTGATGTCTAATATTTTGGCTTCAATGGTGTCAAGTGCATATCCACCAGCCTCAAGCCATATTCCCAGATGACGGACTGGGTTGGTGGCAGGGTGGGGTGCGAAGGGTAAGCACAGTGGTTTTTATTGGCGTAGGTCTTTGTCTTGTGGTAGGATGTGTGGTGGGTTGGTTTAGTTGGTTGTGGGAGGGGGGTCCAATTTGAGCTGAACTTGCCCATTACAATTACCTCTGTTTTCTGTTTCTTAATCTCTGCGCTACTCACTGACTCATATAGGTGAATAATGCGCTCAATTTCTCTGACATCCATATTGCCTGAGATGCTGACTACGCAGTCATCAGCAAAGGAGAGCATTTTGGTTGGTAGTTGTCCCTCCAACCTGATTCCAGAGAGCTTGGAGTTTACTATGCGGAGGAGAGGGTCAAGGCTGAAATTGTATAGTAGGGGGCTAAGCGGGTCGCCTTGTTTGAGGCCCCTTTGTGGGGTGATGGTGTCATTTAGGAAACCTGGGCCTCTGACTGCAAACCTGGCCGAGCATGTTAGGAGGAGCGCCCATTTTATAAAGCGGGATGGTAGGTTGAAGGCCTTTAAACATTATTCCAAGTAGTCCCAGTGCACTCAGTCATATGCTTTATTTTGGTCCAGGAAAGCAAGGGCGCCTGTGGGGTTAGCTTGGCAGATGTTGGCTATGGTGTGAATGTTATCCAAAATTGAGCGATTGGGGATAAAGCTAAACTGATGGGGGAGAGGGCTGTCTGTGCAATGCAACCCAGACGCTTAGCTAAGATTTTTGTTAGTATTTTAGTATTGGTGTTGGTGAGAGCAATTGGACGCCAGTTGTTTAGATCTTCCTGGTCTCCTTTTTTGAAGAGTGTGACCACATATGCATCTTGGCCGCCAGATAGAAGGGCTGTGTCCTCCAGGCACTTGTTCATAGTTGCTAGTAGTACTGGTGCGATGTAATCAAATTATTTTTTGTAAAATTCATATGGGAGGCCATCAGGCCCAGGGCACTTGTGGCGCGGAGTTGATTTTATTACCTCCCATATTTCCTCTCTAGTGATGGGTTTGGCAGGGTCTGGTTTATCAGCTAGATTGTCAATATTAGCAGATGCTAGAAATTTTTTTATTTTGATAGGTGCCACAATCCGCCATGTACAGGTTGTTGTAAAATTGGTTTAATTTGGCTGATATTTAGGATGGAGTGGATGCCAGTGTGTCATCTGCTCGATGGACCTGTGTGCAGGTCACTGAAACTGAGATTGGTTTAAAGCGGCAGAAGAATTGGGCCATGTGGGTTTCGCCAGATAGAATGTATTTCAATTTGTGCCATAATTTGACATAGTGCTGGGGTTTTCTAAAGAGGGAGCTGACCTGTGCGGATGTTTGGAACCACAGGCGTCCCCATTGAGGGCTATATCCCTCGCGGGGTGTGTTGTATTCTAAGTGTTGGAGCTGTCTGATAGCCTTCTTGATTGTCACAGATGTTGTGGCCAGCTTTCTGGAGTTCAAGTGACAGGCTTTCTTGATTACTCTAGACTTGAAAATTTCCCACTTAACGATAGGGTTCCCTGTAGGTAGTCGTTTTTTTTCTGTGTTGTTATCACCATCTCAATCCAAAGTTTAAGCTCCAGAAGATGGATGGTGCTTGGGTGAACTTTGTGCCAGGTCAGTGGCTTTTGGTATTTTGCTGCGGATGATGATTTTATTGAAACCATTTGGTGGTCAGAGAGGGGGATAATTGTTGTAAAATCTGATATGTGGTGATGGAAGTCTACAGGGGCGAGCATCAGGTCAATCTGGGTCTTTGAGACCAGTTGGCTGTTATTGTAGTGGGTCCTTGTCATGTTGGCCAGTGTGGTGGCCTGTTTGGGGATGGTGTCATACAGGCCCAGCGCTGCCTTTAGTATGTGAAGTTCCATGTGGCCGTGGGGTATGGCCTTTGTTTTAGGCCAGTGGTCAGTTATGAGATTGAGCCAGCAATTGAAATCTCCCATGAAGAACGTTGTCTTGGCAAAAGGGATCAAGAGGATATCAGAAAAAAATTTTGGCGGTTGTTTGGATCATTTGGGGCATATACGCATGCCACGGCAAAATTTTCTCCATTCCATCAAAAATCCATTAGAAGCAGCCATCCCTCCAGGAGGGAGGATGTGCTTCAGATATTTACTGGGTGATTGCGGTTAAATCAGATTACCACCACACAGTGGTACATCCAAAAGGATTTAGTTGGGAGGAGCATGGTTGACCATGACTCCTCCTCCCCTGGTGGACAGTGGGGTTCTTGGATGGCCAAGATGTCCACGGGGATATTATGCGCAGATAAGCCATTTTTTGGCCTGGGACATGAGGGCTTTGGCTCCCACAATGTTGAGCTTCCCTATGGTGATTGCGGTAATCCACACATCAGGAACGTTGGGGCGACCCACTTGGGTCACCCCATTCCTTAGCAGCATGGGGAATACTACAAGTTTGGGGCCAATCAGCTGGAATGGTTCCAGCATGTTGCTCAGTGGTTGTAGCATTAGTTTTGTTTGGTTTTTTGGGCTCGGGTTTCTCCATGAGGTTTGGCTCTGGCGTTGATTGTGTTGTGCCCCACCAGCAAAAATTTTTTCACTGCTTACCTGTGGGCTAGATGTGTAGAAGCTAGGTGTCAGGGCAACTGGGTTTTGTGTGGGAGCGTTGTCACTTTGTGATTGGCCGGGATGATCTCCCATATCATACTCATGGACCCCATTGTTGTTGGTCACATATGATTGGCTAAGAGGATCCACAGTGGTGCATGGTGGTTCTACTTCAGTGTGATTGGAGGCGTCTGATTGGTTGTGTTTGAAAAATTTGCTTTGATTTTGTTGGATTTTATGTGGGGGATCTGAATGGTCATTTTGCCACGCTGCCATGGCATCCAACTGAATCTGGTTCAGGAAAATCATGGTGTGGGCTTGGGTTTCGGCAGAGCTCTCAGCCTGCTTGTGGGCAGCCTGTGTGAGACGACAACCCTTGCACAAAATGGGTTCAACTAAAGTAATTTTGGCTCTTTTGCTATAATGGAAGGTGTAAGTGGTGTCCTTCATTTTACCAAAGGTTGGGCTCGTTTCATCCATATCATCCTCACAAAATTCTGGTGCTTCCACCCCACATTTGAAGGGGCATGTGTGGTCTTTTTGGCCTAGAGCTGAGCAGAAGCCGCAGATGGGCGGGGTTTGTTCTGGTGTGATGCAGAAGGGGCGAGATATGCTGCTGTCAGGGAGGTTGATGGTTGCTGTGTGTGGAATGAAGGTGATATTCTCTACCACGTCCTAGTCAGGTTCAATAATGGCTATTGCCTTCCCTGTGCATAGGTGGGGCAGGAGGGGAAATTTTTCAAATTCAAATTGTTTAATTTTGCCATAACCTTTGAGGCCCACGCGGAGCTTGTCCTCAAGGATATCATGGTGCATGGTGCTCGGGAGTCAGTTAAATATGATAAATAGGTCATTTGCCTCATTCCATTGTGTGCGCACCATGCAGATAATTTGATCTTCATTGTTAATTTTTTCAGAAAATTTAGTTTTTGCTGCGTCCACCACTTCTTCCACGGTCATGAACCTGACATCCACCCATCCTATATGTAAATTTTTTAAAATTTACCAAGACGGTGTTTGGGAAAATTGTGGAGAAGTCCTCCCCCATTTTTTCCCACAACTTGAGGGAGGTATCACCAACCATGATTCTAAGGCCATGCTCAAGGGAGGACAAGGGTTGGGAATGTTTGATTTTTGTGAAAGCGCCCATTTTTTGTAGAAATTGCAAAGCTCCAGGTGCAGTGCTATGCTCACCCTTTTTTGGGGGAGGTTGTCCCAATGTACTGCTAAGGCGTTTTTCCCCGATGGGTTGGGTGGGCTTAGGGCCTTTTTTGCTGGCCACTTTTGCCCAGCTGGTGTTGGTGCATATGAATCTGTTTATTTTCCTGGTTGACTTTCAAATTCAGATAATTTGTGGAGAGTTGTGTTGCTAATAGTGATAGTAACAGTAAAGAAAAGCAAGATGTATAGTAAGCTCTTGAAACAATAATTTAAGTATTGAAACCTTCAAGTTAAAGTATATTGGCTATTTATACTTCCATTCAGCTCTGCGTAAAGAGAATAGGGAAGAGTTTATTATTTAAGAGATACCTACAATTGCTGGAAGATCAAGACCTGTTTAGCGTTGGACTTAGCATTCAACCTGGTTCTTGAGAAATCTCACCTGGGTAATAGACTTTATAAAATTACCATCAATTTAATTTATTTAAATTCAGTAATATAATTTATGCAGTCGTTAAGAACTTGTGCATTTAACTGAAGATCAAAATGCGAGTTTTAGACCAGAATACTTATTTGGTACTCAATTGTAAAAGTACAGGCGCTCAAAAGTTAATTATTGTTTCTCACTACAGGGTAATTAAATTGTCAAAAGCCAGATTTAAAAGGAGATTATTCATAGTGTCATATTAGAGTTAACTCCATAAACTTTGGAGGGACCTGAAGACTGTCAATCAAATCTTCCTCAGCTCAGCATCTCAAGCTGACATCAATGCCTTGGAGAAGCATATAACCAAAGTGGAAGAAGTAAATGGACAATTCAGGAAAATAAATAACGACCTTTATGGAAACATTGCCCATTAAAGAAAAAAAAAATGAACTTATTAAGGAAATATTATTACAAAAAAACTGAATGTGAAGCGGGCTGAGTATGCCTTAGTGTGTTCATAAAGAATATGGCATAAATGATAAAGTACGTTGAGGAGTTAAAAGATCATAAACGTGATTGAGTTCAACTTGAGGTGAACAAAGCTGATGAAATACCTGTAAAAATTCCAGTTGAGAAGACACCCCTACCCCAAATTATGCCAAAATCATTTGCTGGTATGTTGAAGATGACTCCTGAAGTGACGCCAATGGTTACTTTAGTCATCAGGCAGGAGTTCCTTGATAATGAGCTGCTGACAAAATTTTGGAGAGCTCCAAAATTACCACCCCCCACTAGGATAGCACCTGGCGTTTTTTCATCTTATAAAATGATAATATTTGGGTGTGCGGACTATCAAAAAGCAATGACTGTAATAAACTTTCTAAGCACCAATTGCCAGGATCTGGTGCTACCTCACTTTAATGGTGTTAACTGGTTGTAGTCTGAAGTTAAAGAAGTAATGTTTTTTGCAATATGGAAGTCCAACTAGGATGGCTAATTGCAAGTAATAATTTATTTTATACAATTTCAAAAGGATTAGACCCTAGCTACTTTAGCCAATAGTTTTTGTTAAGAGTTCCAGATCCTATCTGGGTCAAAAGTGCTTACCAACTTCAATGCATACATAGACATGAAGGCAGCACTCTGGCCCTATTGTAAACTGCATCAGATTATGGCAGCAGCATTAGTAACTCAAACCACAACCTTGCAGATGGTGGACTATCTGAAGATGCTTGGAGCTACCTTTAAAGCTCCCAATCAAACTTTCAAAGGGATCCAGATGAAGGTTCAGAAAATTTTAAAATTTTCTGAACTTTCTAGGGAGCTAGATAATCGAATTGCGATGGGGAATAAACCTAAAGGTCAAAATTGAGTGGACAAAATACCAATTCTCTGTTTCTAATGCGGAAAACCAGGCCATGGATTTCATAATGTAGTCTTAGGAAGCCAAATTAATCAGTTAATTTTGTGGAGACCAAGGAAAAAGAAACCAGTTCTGAGTCAGGAAAAGGTCTAGGAGTATAGATAAGGGACGATCTATTTCTGCTGTTAAACCTGTCCCTCCCAATATAATGAATGATGATATTGAAACATCTGATAATTCGTGGAGGATGACCCTCCTGATCCGCTTTACCAGGTGGTAAACTTAGATGTCAACATGATAAAATAATCTAAATTGAAGGGGATTAAACCCAAATTGTTAAGGAGGTTGCTCAGCCTTACGCTCAACATATAGTGGAGAATATTAGATTCACCAAAAGCCATGAAATGTAATTAAAATGAAGCTTGAGAAGGGGAACTTTTCTTTACCTATAAGCTCAATCAAGGAGTCTTTCCCTTATTTGACCCCCTAATTAATTCACAATCTTGCTTTGGCTAATAATGCTTCTATTAACACAGTAAATACCTTTTTTGCAATACTCATATTGTACCTAATCTAGTTATTCTAGCCAACCAAATAAGAATATGAGCAATAACTGATGGTGGAACACCTATCAACAAGGTTTCAATCAAATTAGAGAAATGAATGAAATTTTTACCAGATTTGGAGCATCAAAAAGCTTCTGAAACTGTTATACCAGATATCACCATATCATGTGGAGCCTTTAGTGCACTACCACTTCAATTTATATCGCTGGTAGTAATAGATCCCACTATAGTGCTAGACAATCTGGATTACTATATAGTCAATAAAACAGATTCCTGAGAAAGTATGAGATGAAGTGCAACTTCAAATAAATTACCCTGACAATATTGGGGCAGACCCTGCAATTGGTGTATCAATGAAAAGGAGAGGCCCCGCTTATGACAAAGAAATAATTTTGTGAACTTGATTTACAGTGATGGCGTTATACCCATTCCATATAAATTTGATGAAAGCGGAAAGAAAGCCAACAGAAATCATGTAGAATTGTGGAAAACCTTTGAGGATTAATTTGATGAAAATTATTTTGCTGGGAACTCAAATTGTAGTTGATACATGGTTAACAATCGAACTCCTGGAACAGCTATATGGAGAAGTTGTCACCCCATGGAGGAAATTGAAAATTGAGTCATGGGTGGCGCCAAGAATCATTATGCTGGTTTGCGGAGAAATAAAGACTAATCCTAGCCAATCTGAGAGAAACTGATAAAAATTAAAAAATAAAAGCATCATGTTTCTTCATTTGATCCTGATGGATGAACCTAAATACTTTCAAAATTTTATGAATTTAACCCAAAATGTTATTACTGTCAAAAAATGCTAATTGTGTCAACTTTTTGGTAAATTGAGAGCAGATAGCTGATTTATTCAAACAGAAGCAAGAGGAGGTGCTCTAATTTTTCTGAAGTATATTGGGAGATATTTGATCAAGATTAAGATCTGGGATGTGCAAAAAATGTAATCTACAAAGTTTAATACTGGGGAATAACTGCTGTCGGGATTTGATATGAAAAACAAATTACATTCCCCACTTCCAAATTCAGCCACAGTGAATCAAATCTCAAGCCTGTTCAAACGGAGACAACTTTAGGAGTCTCATCCCACTTCCTGAGTCATGTGAAGCGGAGTTGCCACCAATCTGGTCATGGGAGCAGTGAAATACCATGAGGGTGTCAAACAGGCAGTCAATCCAGAAGGCCATGAAAGATCCTGAATTATGTTGCCACAAAGATCCTTGAGGCAGTATGTCCCTACGCACCCTATAAATATTGATACAATTTAACCTATTAAATCGTTTGGTATTCTATCCATTCTTCCATTTCCTTTTGACCCTTCTTTGAGAATTTATAGCTTTGAGCCCACATTTGGAACTTAGTGACAATCTAAAGAACTGAAACGCTGACATCCACCAATAAAATGAGGCCTGTTTGAATCTCTAGAGTTAATGATGCTGTGGTCAGCAAAGAAATCCGCAAGCTAATGGAGCATGGGCTTTTTGTTCCATCAATGAGCCCATGGGTGAGCCTGATCTTAATTGTGAAAATGAAGGATGGGTCAAATCAATCAATAATTGAGAAATTCCCATTAATTAAAACGCTAAGAAAGGCTTTTATCCACTGACAAAGATTGATGATGTACTTGATTGACTAGGGGAAGAAAAGTACTTTTTGACCATAGACAAGATTTAAGGCTATTGGAAAATCAATTTGTCAAAATAAAGATAAAGAAAAATGTGTGATAATTACCACATAGTGGTTGTATAATACAACTAGGATGCCCTAAGGATTATGCAAAACGCCATAATATTCCAAAAAGCCATAATACAATACTCAGTTATTTGATGTTTTTAAGTTTGCTGGTATATTTAGATGATATCAAAGTTTCAGCAGGACTTTTGTAGACCACTTAGAGCATTTGTAGGAGGTATCCAAGCATTTGGCAATGGCAAATATGAAGATAAAGCTGATAAAATGCCATTTCTTAAGAAAGAGCTCAAGTAATTAATGTTTTTACTATACTCTAGCAGATTGCAGCTGCAACCAATGAATATAGAACTAATCAAGTGGATGTCAATCTCAAAAACGTTTGGGATATTCAAGTCTTTCTGGTGATGGTTGGATATTATTGCCAATTTAAAAATGATTTCACTGGAATTGCCTAGCCCTTATTCCACCTACTAAGGATCTAAAAAAAGGGATTGTGTGAAATGATGAAGCCCAAAAATCATTCAAAAAGCTCCAAAAATATCTCTTGAGTAGCCCTGTGGTGAAGTACCCAAGTATTAATTTGGAATTTATCATCCAAACAAATGCCTCATTAATGGCAATTGGTGCCATTATGTGTCAGGTGGATGACAATGAGGAAGAACATCTGGTGGCCTACGTGAGCAGAACACTGTCACTAGCAAAAAGAAACTATACTGCTATATAGCAAGAGTGTCTGGCGGTAATCCACTCTTGCAAACAATTTGAGTATACATATATAGAATGCATTTTAAAGTCATAACTGACCACTCATCCCTGCGCTGGCTTCACAAAACTGAATGAACCAGAGGGCCGACTAGCATGTCATTTTAAAACTGCAAGCATATTACTTTAAATAATTCACAAAGCAGGAGAAGCGCATTAGAATGTTGAAATACTTTCATGATTGCAGGTTTTTCAAAATCATATATCATTAAGCTGATGAGCTATCACAGCGGGTTTTTGATGGAAACAATAAGGATGAACCTTTAGAAATTCAGAAAGCGCTAAAGAAAGTGATGGAATATACTGAATTTTAGACTTATCAGATATATAAAATGATTGACAGAAAATGGTTTTAATCCTTAAACCATCAAAACGAGCAGAAATCATTTGAGTAGCACATGAAGTCGTCAGCCATGGTGGCCTAAGTAAGACTATGGATCATGTTTGCCAATACTACTACTGGCAATCAATTAATTATGATGTCATGGACTATCTGGCCTTCCATATAAAATTCCAGCCACACAAACTTCACAAGAATGTAACGTGGTAATGGCTAGTATGACCTGGTTTTGCATGGCGCTTGGTGTCCATAGATTTTATGTGCCCATTGAGTGTCAGTATTGAGGTTGTGAAGTGTATAATCTTTATGATATACCATCTAACCAGATGAGTCAAAATGAAAGCCCTGAGTAGAGTGGATGTCATGAGTATGGAAATACTTTTTGTATCAATTGATATATATGCATGGATGCCCTCACGCTCTGCTAAGTGACATTGGGACTAATTACATCCTATGTGATTTTAAGGGTAAACAAATATATGGGAATCCAAGGAATAGTGTCCGTTCCCTATTGCCCAAAAATGAATGTGATAATGGTGAGAGTAAATGAAGCTCTAGCTGTAATACTATGGAAATTGGTCATGGGAAAACTTCCACTTGGGGAGCCTATATGAGTTCAGTTACCTTTGCCTACAACATTAGTTATCATTAGTGACATGGAAAACGCCGTTTAATTACTATATGGGTGATGCACTTCTTTACTGCCAATTTTATAATCCACTGTTGAACCAGTATTGGGGATGAGTGATATACACTACCTGACACAATTGGCCTATAATATGGTTGATTTACAATATCAAACATTTGATATGATGCTAAAGAAGAGGATCAACGTGAAGAAAGAAGATGACAAGACTCTCCCAGAGTTGATATAATACCACGTAGGAGATATTATAGCCTATTGTGACACCCATGGGTTTGAGAGAAAATAAGCTGGATGCCCTATGTTCAGATCCATTTAAAATTATCGCCAAGTTAGCAACTAATTCCTATGTGATCAAGATTATCAGGGAAAGTCATATAGTCAATAGAGTCCATGTGAAATATTTATGGTATTGACAGAAGAAAAAATAATAAAAAACATAGAGAAAAAATTGATGATAAAAGATAAAAAATTATATAATAATATAGAGATTTTATTTTGACTGCAGTGAATAGAATCAGCGGTGATACCGTCTACCTAAAGTAATGAGGAGGAAGTGATGAGATATGATGGATAAGAATATTGACCATGGCAGGTCCAGATCATGTTGTAACTGGGAACACTGAGAAGAAGTCCAAAGGTGCAAAAATAAAGTTGTCAGCAGGATCAGGACAGGATGAAACTAGATCCTCCATAGAGGCCCTAAGAAATAAACTTATCAGTAGGACTAGCTTGGGTTGAAACTAATGTCCACCATGAGTAGTCCTGAGGCGCTAGTACAGGACTCTGCAAAGTTGACTGAGCGGATCCTGTGGATGAAGAGGAGACATTGAAACCCATCCTGGGGTTGGTACAGGTTGAATGATGATATGCATTGGGAACACGTCCTGGGGTTTGTACAGAACGACAAGTTCATTTTTAGCAAGTATGTTTGATAAAGTTCTGGCTCATAATGATACCATGGGATCTGCGCTCAAGAGAGGTGACAGTGAGTAAGAAATGAGGAAGAGGGGCCGCATTTCTGAAGAGAGGCATGAGAGCATTGAGTGCAGGACATACTGAGCTCTTCTGAAGCTATACTGAAGACTCTGAACAAAGGTAACATACTTTCCATATCTTATTATCATTCTCTGGTTAATCTAGTCAAATGGGGATATTTTGGGATTTTTATATGCCCATATTACCCAGCTGATCAAATTACATATAGCTGTTTTGCCCAAAAGGATATTATATCCTCTAGTGGATGTGGTATTTATCATTTCTAATGATAGCTATAGCTTGGCAAATTAACACAAACATATATTTTACTGATTTGCTGGTGTTGATCCACTATATTGGTCATATTTCATTGGGGATATTTGTTGACAATTTTATTTACTTTATGGCTGGATTGCTGATTAGCTAATTGGTAATTAATTATAGTATATCAGGTTTTATCACTGATTGACAGAGGAATCTAGTTTTAGTTGCTGAAGCCTTGAAACCATTTCTTAAAGTAGCTCATATTTTACCCTTTAGGTTTTGCAGTCCGCAGTTGATAGGTAAAGATGACTTTACTAAGAAGACTTCTAGCCTAAAGAATGTACTCCATTGAGGTTGATTGAAGATTGTGGAGACACCTTCATAAATCAACAATGAAGAGGTCATGAATCTAGTTGGTGGTACAATCCAACTAGGCAATTGAGGTTGGTCTTCATAGCTGTTTCCTCAGAGGTCCAATCCATTAAAAAGCTGCCTATTCTCAGTGAAGCGCTAGTTAAAAAGATATTCGCCGTATCCCCTATATATTCCCTAAGCTTGGAGTTTAAAAATTAGATTAAAAATGCGCAATTATTTTTATAGTTTAAGACTTTTATACTGTGGTTATATAGCTATTTCTTAGGTCAATAGTTAAAGGATCAAATATCCTTCAAGTTGAAGCATATTGGCTATAAAGACTTCCACTCAGATCTGCATAAAGAACAGGTAAGAGTTATTTTGGAATTTTTTAATCCACCTGCCAAATTCTAAGGCTCTTGAAGCTTAATTTGGAGTTGATAAAATAAGTAATAGATTGGTTGAGGAAAATTAGATGTCCTTATATAATATATATAAATATACCAGTTCAATACTCTGTCCTGACTCAGGATAAAGAGAATAGAATGACATTTTTAGAATAAAGTTAAGTTGGAGGCCCTTTATGACTTATTGTCACTCTAAGGATTATCAGTCCTAGGAGAAATTCTTATTTACTATAAAAATATACTATAAAAGAGAAATTAAACCTGTCATTTATTTGAAATATTTTGATCTTATATAGAGTTGATTGTTATATGCTTTAATTGGTAATATGATAAAGTTGATTGAATTAGGATATCTGATGTGAAATAAAATCAACTCATCAATGATTTGATCTGATACCTGTTCTAAACTAATTGAATGATAATAATTATAATAAATATAAGAATATTGCTCGTCAGGCTTTATTTACCTGAGACTCAGCCTAAAGGGCTATCATGAGGTCAACTCAGGATAAGTCTCAACTAAATTGGGGTAAAATCCTGACAAAGCCCCCATCAATACTTATCCTAGGGGGAGAGATCAACAGTGAGGGGTGCATTTCAGGAAGAAAAAGTCCGACAACTTGGTGTTGACAGATTTTCAAGTTGGCTTGACCAATTTCGCAGATCCAGAATCTGTAGTTACCAGTTAAGTTTGTTCCACCATGTGCTTGGGATCTGGTGGCAGCAATACTCCAAAGATGATAATTTTCACTTAAAGAATGTACTAAGATTAGGCAAGGGTTGTAACCCCACTTCTCGGCATAGCTATCTGATTTTAATGGAAAATTACAATTTAACCAGGTCTTGATGTCCAAGGGAGTGTTAAGTGCACTAGAGGCAACGTCATTGGTGCACCAGTGTAGATAATAAGAGGCATTATCATTGAGTCTTGGTGAATTATACTTCAGAGGCATCATCATTGGAGTATTAACAAAAAATAAAGGAAAAATGTTATGGTTATTGTTTGAGTATCAGAGTGTAAATAAACATAAAATGAATTGTGAAAAGTAATTTTAAATACCAGAGTCATCCTCATTGGTACATATGAAGTGAAAAAAATAGAAAGATATAACATATTCCATAAATAAAATGAATAAAGAAAGAAAGAAATAAAATAAAAGGGGATATGGTTAGTGTGAATGACAGAGGCAACTTTATTGTCATCCACCCAGACACCAGAGTCATCATTGTTAGTGCCGAGTAAAATGGGCCCTAGAGGCAACATCAATGGGACCTTGATTCATCGCTGCATTCAAAAGATGTCACCAGTGGAAAATATTAATCCTCTTGTTGAATGTAAAGGATGACCTGCTAAAGGCTCCAGGGGTTTCTCAAACCCAGATATTGGGGGTCACCACTCAAGTTTATTCCTCCCAAAAGTCGTGGAATCTGGTTGCATGATTAAAGAGGTGCCGTCTTGGTCTTGGCCATCTTCAAAAAAAATTTCAGCATCTCAGTGAATGTCCATAACTTATTTTTACTTATTCCAAGTGGGTACTACCTCTCTGAATTGGCGGCAAGTTCATAATAGATTCACTTGGATGGCGGTGTGGCAGATTAAATATTATAATATATGAATTAGACTTTGAGTCAAGTGGATTAGCTTTTATAAAGTTCATCATATAAGTTCTCAAGTTTTTGGTTGGAATTGTATAATAGATTGAATAATTTGGCCCTGAAATCAATTATTAGGCGATAATCATCTCTTTAACTCCAAGGTTAGCTCACCCTCTTCCATTTTGGTAATCAATTCAGGATAATTCCATTTTTCAAACTCCAATGTGCAATAGATGTTTTTTCTCATTTCCATCTTGGAGGTGCCCCTATAGTGAACACCATCTTTTGGAATTTAATAAACTACCATCCAAATTATGAGGCCCATAAAGCTGGATTGGAGTTAATAAAATAAGTAATAGATTGGCTATGGAAATTAAAATCCCTTAAAAAGTATATATAAATCCACTGGGTTAATACTCTGCCCTGACTCAGGATAAAGAGAATAGAATAATATTCACAGAATAAATGACGTTGAAGGCCATGGATGACATATTAACACTTCAGGGATTATCAGCCCTTGGTGCGATTCTTATTTCAACATAAAAATATAATATAAAAAGAAAGTGAACTTGCTGTTTTTTGGATTATTTTTACCCTTATATAGGGTTAATTGTAATATTACTTAATTTGGTAATATAATACAGTTAAATATATTTGAATATCCAATGAGAGATATATCAACCTATCAAAGATCATATATTACATATGTTCTAAATTGATTAGATTAATAATAAGTTTCATAAATATTATAGAACATTAGGCTTCTGACCTGTCTACTGAGACATGGCATAAAGGGCTATTGTGAGTTTACCCTCAGCATGAGGCTTAACCAAATAGGGGTGAAATACTGCAAGTTTCCTACCAGTTTAAGGGATACTTTCAATTGTTGGAAGGTCAAGAACCTGTTTAGCGTTTGATTTACATTTAACCTGGTTCTAGAGAAAGCTCAACTGAGTAATAGTGTTCATAATATTATCTATTAATTTTTACTTAATTATAAAATTAATTAACACAGTTGTTAAGAACTTGTGCAGTCAACTGGTGAGCTAAAGCGGGCTACAGACCAGAAAATTTATTTGGTACTCTTTAACAGAATACAGGCGCTCAAAAGTTAACAATGGCTTTGATATTGCATTTCTTATACTGATTGCTATAACTACTTGTCCAATTCCGTAGGGTTCTTGCAGAGTGTACATCTAATTCAGCCATGCAGTGAAGCCTATTTTTTATATAACTAATACTTCCCCATATCTGATTAATAGTGTTTTTCTGTTAAAATTATATATGTCCAATAATATTATCTACCAGATCTAGTAACAGCAGCAATTGGCCATTTACTTTAATTTAATCAAATATAATAAGAAATTTGTTGCTGATTTAGCAACTGACCAATCTAGAACTAGATTAAGCTTATCGCTCAGTCACAACAATATTCAGACACAGTTGATAAGCATATAGTAATCAATCCACCAGAAGTCAGGATTTTAATAATAATTTAATACTTGATTGAAATCAGTTAGGAGAAGATGCTATAATAAATATCTGATGGCAGATTGATGGAGATTAATCTGTGAGAGAGCACTAATAAATGAGATGAAGTTATGGCAAATTAATGATTGCTTGAATTCAGGAGTTGGAACTGCTAGGAAAAATATATGACAGCGGATTGATAGGAATCAATCTGCTATAAAATACAGATGATTAGGATGAGGGTAAAGATGAGGTCTATAGGGCGTTAGGAGTTTTATGGCTAAATTCAATATCCTGTGGTTGGTCAAAACCCCAAATCACAACATCTTTTCCTCCCACTTGACCAAACCTATGGATTGACAAATTGTCCATGGCCAGCAATAGGGTAATTGGCTGATAAGGGTTTGGCGTCTTGGCATCCTGCTGGTACCTTTGGCGGGGTCCTTGTGTTAAACCACGTTAGTTTAGGTCTCCTTTGTGTTTTTGATTATACATTTACAAATGTGTTTTAGCTTACCTGTCCTGCTACCCCATAATTATTTTATGTGGCGCTCACTCCCATACACTAAGACAGGAAAAAGGATGGTGGTTTGGGTGTTATGCTCTCTACGTCTCATCTGCTTAGACCTGCTAGTAAATTTGTCCGCCACATACATTAATAAATTTAATTTGGGAGATTTTTCTGAGATTTTATAGGGCTCCTTCCAATTAGGTACCCTATCCCAAGGGGATTAGGATCGCCGTTGCAAAGCACTGACTCTCCCAAGGTTAAAAGGAGTAGCAGTATACACTTTTTCCTAATTTTCTCATAGGTATAGACTTTTTCTGTTGTTTTGATTTGGGAATTAGAGTTAGTGAAATTTTTTTCAAAATGAATCCTTTGAGCTTTTGCTGGGTAATCCTAAACGGTGGGATCATTGTCCTCAGGTTTTATTTTACTAGTTAGTGGGTAATTCTGGCAGCACTTCTCTTGGAGCTACTAAAGCTTCTAGTAAAATGGATACCCAGCCTTATCTAGAAACTGTGTAGGTAGTGTATAACCTTTTCTCCCCTCCTTGCTACCACCTTTATAAAGACACATTTGGCAGTATCATAGGCGTACTCAAAAACTAACTCAAATTTAGTCCCTAGATGTCTTTAATATGTCTTTGCTCCTCTATATAGCTCCCATCTCTTACTTTGATCCTCACTAGTCTGATCATGGCACAGCACTATTTAAACATAACCTCCTTGACATCTTTGTAAGTCTGAACGTGGCTAAGCCTCCTCATATATGTGGACCATGATTCCTCTAGTGTATTACTCATGTCATATATTCTGAGTTGGCAATTCTTTCAATAATGAATGCACATTTTATAAAACTAAATGTTCTTTTTTGTTTCAACTGGGCAATAATTTTCACAGGTGTAAACAGCACGTTAAATGGTTGACTGGACCTAAATTGCTGGGTAACTTGATAGGGGAGATTATAATATTAGCTGATAACTTATTTATTATATATCATATCAAAAAATCAGTGATTATGGACCAAAAGTATCCTAAGTATATCCAAACTTGGGATTCATGGCCTAACAATTCCACTTAAAAATATTTGACTATTATGACATGGGATAGGGGGCGTTGTTGGTTATTTCAGGCTTAATAAGAATAGTCAACTTGATGAATTGGGCACGTGGGCTTTATTGGTCTATATAAAAATTAGATTTTAATGTTGATTGAGTTTATGATCAAATTAATTACTAACTAGTGGTATAAAATTCTTGGTATGTGCTGCCAATTAATTTGAGAGGAGAATTGGTTCAGCTATTTTCAGACGCATCAGAAACGCTGTCTTAAAAATTACAAGTTTGACACTGACCCTGAGGCCATGTGAGACGCCCCCAAGTCATAAGGATTGTAAACCCTCAGACGAACTTATTACGTTTTTCTCTGGATAAGTGCCATTGAAGATGAGGCGTCATGGGGAAGATTTGTTAACATCAAACCTATAAATTATCTCCAAGTTGATACTAATAAGATACAATCATCTATCACTACAAGTTAATTGTTTATTATACAAGATTTTTTGTATTTAATAATTTTTTGTTGATTAAGTTGGATAATTACTTGGGATCAGAAAGATTAGGGTAGCGAGCCATTGTACAAGTAACCAACAGAAGAATACAGCTTCAAAGTCATTTACAAGGTTTTTATATCTTGAATATTGTCGCCGTCTGGTCTATTACCTCCATAAAAAAGATGCTCAAAACTCCAAATTATTTATGAAGAAGAATCAGACCAAATGAAGTAAGCCTAAAATTCAACACAGCACTTTTGTTAGGTTAAAATGTATTAGGACATATTACCTCAGAACAAAATATATAGCTCAAAAAAAGCTTCTGTTAGTTGATCCTCCAAATCCACTATAGTCTCATTTTGTACTTCCAGCATAAGAGATCCAGCATAATTGAGACTAGAATTTCTAGAAATAAACTCTTAAAACAGCTGTATGTGCTCTCTTTCACTTCAATCACTCAGTCAATCAAATTCAAATTTAAGTAAAAAAAGTTTTTTGACCTTGACCGCCTTTTGACCATTCCAAACCTAGCATACATTGAAAGGATTGACGCCTGCTGCTCCCGTGTGCAGCAGTGCGCCACCCTCTGGCATGTATCAGCTGGTGCCGTAATTCTAGGCTGGACCAGCTAGCCCTGCAAATTCTTACAGTCACTACATCCCACCTCATAACCTAGCCCACCACCTCACATGTTCCTAGAAGGTGCTCAAAGCTCCCTTGTGCTCTCTCAGAGCAACGTGCATTTCAGCCTTCAGGTTATGTATGATAACCACTTCCCTTATGCAAGTGCGGCCATCATTAAGATGACCACAACAGTGTACAAACTGCCAGATTCATTAATTTCTACCCCTTCAACGGGAACTTTAATCTTAACTTTGCTTATGAACCCTATACCATGGCAGCAGCCTAGCCTTCTAGTTTATAATAAACGCTAATACCAGCCATCAAAAACTCACTTTTCAGATGAGGCCACACTAGTAGTTGTTGAAATCCACCCAAGATGACCAATTCTAATCAATAATAGGGAATGTCACCTTGGTATAAAAAGATTATAAAAAATTGTCAGAGATATCCAATTCTAATCTAGATCAACTATTGACCCTTTGGAGTTATCAGCCTCATCTGACTGAAGATACAAAGCATCTTGAAGGAGTAAGCATTACAAAGGGGCTAAGCCCTTGAAAAGAAGGTTGATCACATCTAATAATAATCTTATCAGATCTGGCAATATAAATATATTATTAATAATCAGCAATATCAGCACTATAGAAAGATCTTACCTCATTAAAGCATGGAGATCCTTATGAATTCCTACTAAAACCACTCCTATAAGTATCTCTAATTTAACTAACAAAGACACTTATTTTGCCTCTCAAAGCTATACTTTAGTCCTTTAGCAATGAACATTATTCCTTTTGGAATTTATTGTTGCAAAGAAATTTGAAGTTTCATCACCTTAGTTTAATATTCATTAGACCTGAAGAACTTATAAGATTTTGTAGCCTTCATAGCTTCTTCATGTTTTAATTTCTTGCAAAATTCTAATACTGGTGCTCCCTGCCAGGTCTGCTTCTGAGGCTACCTGGTGAAAACATATTTTTATGTCAATTAATATTTCTAGGAAAGATAGTACCTCATCAGAGGAATTGATGAGTATCACCCAATGGGTACATACCAATAGGAAGTAGATGCCTTCTGCCATTATCAGTGATCGTCATTTCAAGATTTTATATATTTGGCCATTGAGGGCCCTGACTATACCAGTCAATTATGACCTGCAGATGTGGATGAAACAGTTAAAGGCTTAATAAGGGGGGCTATTAATCCAGGTGCAGTATAACCAAGAACGAGCATTTATGGTTTCCTCTAACATGATGAAATTATATAACAGATCTGTCTTGCAACATATGGAAGTCAGTTTGGCCAGATTGGAGCAGTATCTCATGCAGAACGTGCATCCCGCCAATCATCAATTACTTTAGATTTTGGGGTTACATCATCTTGAGATTCAACGGCAATTGACTATAGCTCAATAGTTTCATTCCCGCTATCCTCTTTCTATGAGACTGCTTTTAACTTTGGTCATAATAATTGTGAAACCATAATTGACAATAGGTGAGAAATCAAGGACTGCACAACCAACTTGTTAGAACTGACAATGGATTTGTGAGTTATTTATGCCAAGAAGTATCTCAACAGGTAACTGAAGTTGCTAAACCTATTTAACAATGTATATAACCTTGAAGATGAGTTATTATCTGACTAGAGCAATTAAAGAATGAATATGAAAAACTTTGCTAAACTAAATGGGCTACTTCAACAACTCGTCCAAGTCATAGATAATAATCAAGAAGTTATACCCAGACCTATAGCTCTTCTGGACTTCCAGGACCTCCTAGTTCTTCCTCTTCACTACCAGGACCTACTGGTGAACGTGGTCCCCCTGGGTCTGTAGGTCATAAAATTTTCCAAGGGCCCCAGGTCCCCCTGCTCTATAATTTGTTTCAGGCTTTGAAGCTCAGAATCAATTGGTAACAAGAGTTCAAGATTTATATAATCTGAGCCATAGCTCAGAGATGTTTCTTATCTTTGGAAGTCCACCCAACTAACCTAGATTATTCATTAACCAATTTATTGGGCAGTGATAACAATGCTCATTGTCTATGTGACAACAATCAATCCACTCAATAAACTCAGTTTGCAATGATAATTGCCTTTATTGATCACTTAGCCACTAAATATGGAGCACTTGAGAATAAGAAAGATGAAATGCTCTTGCCATTCTAATTTTAATCAGTAATCTATAAATGACCACATTAATAAATGGGTCCAAAACTTACAGGATGATCTTAACAATCTACATTAACAAGTTGACCATATTCCAATCATGTCTATATCCCTGAGTCTAATCCCTCTGAAACTGATCCAGTACTAGTATCAGGCGCTCATGTATTAAGCAGTGAATCCAACTCTTTCAAACCTACCTTTAGAGATAAGTATAAACCAGGTAAAGGTAGTATTTGTTTTTTCTATTTGTTTATGAGTGAAATATGGAAGGAGCGTCTGATATAAAAAATTTTGGCATATTACTTCTTGTTTAAGTCGATTAATTCAAGAAATCATGGTCCCTCATCTTGAGATTTGCCATAGTTGGGTTCAAGTGAAAACTACCCTTATAAAAATTTGGAAGTTAACAAAACTGTCTATTCAAAAGCAAGCCTTCATGAGCATCCAAGTTAAGCGAGGAGAGTTAATTCAGGAATTTACTAAGCAATTTTATCAAGACGCTTAGACTCACTCTACTTGTGATTGTACTACTTTATATAATTCTATTTCTGCTGTGATGAGTGCTTTTGCTTCTAATACTCAGTTGTTTCTTCATTTATAGTCTCTTAAAGGTAATTTTTGGTATATTATTGACAAAAAAAAGTTTTGGAGATCCCTAATGATGTGGTGCACCCATCTCCAGCTTTAACCATTGCACCTATGTTCATGCGGTGCCCCTAGACCCAAACTTAAACCTAATAAGGATTCTTGCAGCTATTGCAGACTAGTTGGTCATATGAAACAACAGTGTTGGAAGAAATAAGCTGATGAGTCAAAAAGGAGTCAGCTTAGGGCAAGAGGCTCCCTGTGCCAACCTACTTCTTGTGCCTCAATATCAACTTTTTAATTCTTCTAAGGATTGTTATGTGATGTCTGCTCCTGGTGAACTTGATATCCATGATGATTTAGTCAAAAAAAGATACTATTTTTCTTACAATTCTATTTCACCTTCCACTTCAATTCAACCAATTAGTACTTCTGTATTTTCAATCCCACATTTTAAACTGATATAACTCAGATGGAAGTCATAGTACACAAATTAAAATTTTATCCACCATCAATACAGGATCTCCCATAAATGCGATTTTGTCCCAGCTTATGAAAAAATATAGATTGCACCAGATCTGAACAACTCTCAGTATATGGAACTGCTGGTCCTTTGTATATTAAATCCATAGTCGCTTATTCTTCTCTTCCAATAAGCTTTGGGAAATTAGTTTTTTCACATGCAGTAATGATGGACAATAACTGTTATGACTTGCTTTTGGGAACCAAAATCCTTATTGATTTTAAGCGATAATTAGTCATAGGGGCAATTATCTTTCCTTAATTGGATATTGAGTACCTTTAATTTTAAAAGAATTCCTAAATGACAAGGACAAACTTAAAAAACGTGCATGTCTATTGGAATATCTTAACTCCATCTCTCATCTTAAATACTTAATATTGGGACCTAAAACAATTCTTCCTCCTTCATCAGTTTGTGCATCAGAAGAAATGCCTTTAAACTCTATCAAGTTGATTACTATTACTTCTAAAGCTCAATTTATAATTGACACTGGAGTGCAAGTAATAGTGCCAGCTGATTATGTATTAGAGATCTCAGGTAACCTTAATTTCTCCCATCTGGATGCCTTAACTTGTCATTGTATCTTTGATCCCACATATAATGGAACTATTCTAGTTTTATTAGCTAATATCACCTCTCAACCTATGCAATCAAATCAAAACAACCCTATTGCTTATGTGAGGCCTACTACTGTGTTTGAATTATTATCCATCACTGGATGTGGGGAGTTACGTAATTTTGGGTGAATTACCCACCTATCCTTTTCAGAGTCAAAGTTGAATATGGAGACTTACTTACTCCTGTACAACAACAAGCAGCAGAGGCTCTAATTGAAGAATATGTAGATATATTTGCAAATGGTTCTGGAGATTTTGGGTTAATGAAAAATGTGCAGCATCAAGTAAAAACAGGTGATACTCCCCCTATTAGATCTCATCCTTATCATAAACTAAAGTCAAGGATGATCAAGTTTCTGTAAAATTAAAACAACTCCTTGAAGCTGGACTATTAACGCCTTCACAAGGTCCATGGGCTTTCTTCTACTTCTTATCCAAAAAAGGATGGAGGTCATAACGTGGTTATGGATTATCGTCATCTTAATGCTGTTACTCAAAAAGATTCATAGCCACTATCTCACATTGCTATTTGTTAACCCTACTGTCTAGGTCACAGTTCTTTTCAGCCATGGACCTTGCTAGTGGTTACTGGAAAACTGAGCTGCATCTTGAATATCATCAAAAATGCGCTTTGAATTTTTAGTGAGGTGTTATTCAAACCTACTCATATGTCACAGGGGCCTTGTAATGCCCCCGCAACTTTTCAAAGGTCCATGGATGGATTATTTGATGATTTGAAGCTTTCCTATGTTCTCGTTTATTTAGATGATGTTACTATTTTTATATATTTTCAAAGAGAATTTAGCCTATTTAAAGGAAGTATTTGTCAGGATGCGCCGAGCTTCACCTAATCTAAAGCCATCTAAATGTGCTTTTTTCAAAACCAAGATGGGATCCTTAGGCCATAAGGTTAATTGTGAAGGGATATTACCCTTGTCTGATAAGATTGAAGTTATTAAGGACATGCCTATTCCTAAGAGCTTAATTGGTATTCAAATGTTTTAGAGATAATTACTGATTAACAACACTTTATTCCCCATTTTACTGAAATTGGTGAACCATATAATTTATTTTTCTAGAAAACTTCCTTTCTTTATGGGAAGAGTCATAACAGCAAACATTTAATCTTTTACATAAAGCTTTGATAAGTGCCCCAATTCTAGCTTATTCTGATTTTTAAAACCCTTTTCTCTTATTTACCAATGTCAGTGATAGAGCTATTGTGGCTACCTAGCTCAGCACGACACTGACCTGGTAGATCATCCTATTGCTTATCAAACTAAAACTCTTTCCAAAGCAGAACGCAACTATAGAGTTGCTTAAAGGGAGTGCCTCGTGGTGCTGTAGTCATCAAGAATACTTGTCCTTATTTTTATGGCAAACACTTTACTATCATCGCAGATCACACATACTTAAAATGGTTGCAACAAAAAAAGATCCTGATGGACGCTTAGCTAGATGGGCTCTAAAGCTTCAGAATTATGATTTTCTTAATTAAACATCATGCTGAAGCTATACACCAAAATGCTGATGGACTTTATCAAAACATATATTAACCCTATTCACTGATGAAGAGGATAACATATTTGACCTAATTGGCAAACCTGAACTATGGTATCATGAATCTTAGGACATTACAAAGTTAGAATCTTTAACTGAGGATACTTAACTTAAATAAGGATCTCATTATAAGAAGTTGGGATCCAAGTGGATACCTTTTATATGGCCTTTGGCTAGGATCAATACCATTATGGAAGCTTAGTAATAATGGGGCATGGAGACGTTGCTAAGACCTTACTTTAGTTGAAGGATCGATGTTATTGGGATAACATGCTGAAAAATGTGCACAATGTGTTGGAATCTGTCTTATTTTTCAAAAAAACTTAGTGGGAATCTGATCTATCAACATAATATTTTGGACCCTTAAATCTTTTTCCATTATGAGTATTGATGTAGTGGGCCCCCTACCCACTGCTACTTATGGACATTGTTATATAATATTAGCTATTGAGCATTTTACCAAATGGATTTAGGCTTTTTATGTTTCAACTGTCACCAATAAATCTACAGCGTCTTTCCTCATCAAGATAAGTTTTCACCCGTCATGTTAGCCTAAAAGTACTGTTATATGATATTGGACCCAATTTCATTCTACAAGTAGTATCTGAGCTCACTAAATTGATGGGTACATATCAATCGTTTACAGCTCCTTACACTCCTTCCAATAATGGTGCTGTTGAATGACTAATGGTACCCTTCTAGCCATTTTTCAAAAAATGGTCACAAACAAACTTTCAGTAAATGGGGGTCTATACTTATCTAGTGAGATGTTAGCCTACAGGGTTAGCTATCATCGTATAATCAGAATCTCTTCCACCAAGTCTCTTTACAGTTGGGATCCAATTTTACCTAAAGTGTACAACCTATACTTGATACCGCTACTCCTAAACTAATAATTTAGCTATGAGGAGGTTAGCTGACGGAATTATCAGGATGCAAGCCCTAGCTTTGAGCTCTCTTTTTACAACAACTTTAAAAGAAGAAACTAGGACAAATGCTAACAGACCTAACTTACCTAAGTATCAAGTAAAAACCTTGTACTCTTTTATCATCATAACCTGGAGGACGAATCCACAAACTTGATACCCTATGGTCAGGTCCTTATCATACTATCTATTATTAGGGTATTGAATACTCCATTTTAGCTGTTGAATCTGGGACAGTTTTTAATGGAGTTTAAAGTAGATTTCTTCATAAGTATGTGCCCCTAGACAAGATCTTGAGTGGATCATTTTTAGAATTTCACCTGAGATGTCCAATCTAATCAAGAATGGGATTGACATCGTGGTCTAATAAAATTATAGAAAAGTGTCAGAGATACATAATTTTAATCTAGTTCAACAATTGACCCTTTGGAGCTATCAAACTCATCTGACTAAAGATACAAAGCATCTTCAAGGGGATAAGCATTTCAAAGGGGCTAATCCCTGACAAGAAGGTTTATCACAACTAATAAAAATCCTATCAATCTGGCAATCATAAATGTATTAATAATAATCACCAATATTGGCCCTCTAAAAGAAAAAGATCTTACCACGTTTAAAGAGTGGAGATCCTTATGAATTCCTACTAAAACCACTCTTATAAATTTATTAGATTTTAACTAATAAAGGTGCCAATTATCTTCTTTCAAAGCTATATTTAAGTCATCTAACAAAGTTTTTCATTTCTTTTGGAATTTATTGCTGCAACTAAACTAATACTTTACTTGACTTATATTAATATATGCTAGAGCAAAAAAACTAATAATTTTGTAGCCTTCATAACTGCTTCATATTTTAATATCTTTAAAATTTTAATTCCCCTGCATCTTGAAAGCTTTAAATTTTAGGCCACTCTTGAGTTTTCCTTACTTCTAATGATAAACCTACTATCAAATCCATCTTTTTTAGTACTATATGGTCCCAACCCGAGGGTCAAATCCATCTTAAAGTATCACTAATACTATAAAACAATTTACTAAATGATCTTTACTCTTTATAGCTGTTACAGTCAAACACAAGATATTAACATAACTTCTACATTATGGTAACTATATTCTTCATCTAACTGACTCAGGAGAATTGGCCTCTGGAGTCAAACCATACCTATGAAGTTTTATTATCTGGCCATCCAATATTTCCCTCAAGTAGAAGGAATGTATCATTACAATGTAGCTTGATAGCTGGGACTTAAACAAGCCTCACATTTAAATATTGCAAATTTATAAAGCACTGACTCGTTGTTAGTCCACTAAAACCAGTATGTCATATAAAACAATTGCTTTTTAGCACTAGTGGTGCCCAACCCAAAAGGGGGAGCTGCTGCGCATCTCATTGTAAACAATTGCCAAATTATCAATGAAGTATAAATCAATATTTCAATGTTGGATAATAAATAATCTGGTTACCTTAAGGACCCGCTCCTCCAGAACATAATAATCCTCAAATCTTCTTAATGTTACTGGCTTGACCAGTTTGAAGCCTTTTTTTGAGTTACAACAGCACTATTAATAACTAGCTAATCACAAAAGTGCCATGGAATTATAAGAGCCTGAAGGTCCCCGCATACTTCTCTGGTCATTTGTTTCCTTGATTACAGCTTCCAAAAATCCAAAAAGGTCCTAAAATAAAGGATTCATAACTGCAATTGCATCTTTACAGTTCAGATAAAAACATAGCTCAAGGGTGCAATATTTACCTAGATGAAGCCCCATTGGATACCAGGGTTACACTATAATCCTTGTTGGATGAAATGGACGATTTTAGCATGTTCATTAGGGTGACTAATTGTTTCCAAAATCAACTTAAACACACCTGACATGACTATGAGACTCATATGATTAGTTGCAAGAATTATACATTGATAAAACATGCCAATGTTCAAGATCTAAAAGAACAACTAAGCCTGAAGGCTTTCTTTGCTTCCAATAATTAACCTTAGGGTAGAAGTTCATGATGACGTGGAAGAGTTACACTATAATTGGATCATCAGGCTCCTTAGACTATGCTGATACTGTAATTCTGAGCCTGCTCCTGTCCCTGCCATCAACTTTCTCTCTACACCTATTTTAACTAACTTTAACCCTATCTACAAAAAGATTTTTACCCCTGGCCAAGAAAGTATAGCTCCTTCCTGTATGCTTACAAGAGCTTAATTGAGGGAATGACTGACTACCAGAAGGTGAAGAATTTTCACTTTTGATTGAATAGCACAGATTGTGAAATTATGACTCCACATCTGTAGAATTACCAGCATGGGATAAAGTCCATACTTCTTAATTCAGGAATTTGGCAGTAATCAGACCCTTGCCAGTAAAATCAGGCATTAATGGCTATCTGTTTGAACAAGGGAGAAAGTCCTAGAGATTTTGTCATTCATTTATATGTCCAGGCTCAGCTCTTAATTATGACAAACTGAATCACCCTAGATGACACTTCAACTGCACTGATCTTTGCCCTGGGATCTTACTTCAAAGTCTAATTATATATGATTAGATGCAAGAGCAACTTAAATAATTTCTAGAAGATCAAGTAGGTCCTTAATGAGACACCCACTTAAGACCTGATTTATAAGGCTTTAATCAACCTCTACCAGCCAACCTCACATTCATATTTTTGAAGTCAAAAATTAATCTAAAGACTCGATCTTTTTATTGTAATATCTTTTTCATAATGGCAAGAACTTCTGGAAAAGATTTGTGGGTGAGATGAAAAAGAGCAGCTAGCATAAAAGATATGGCACTCCATGCTGACCTCTCTATATCACCTCAACTACTTTGACTACTAATGTCAAATCTGACATTATTACACATGGAGGAGATGAGTTTAACCATTATATAAAAAGAACCTGATACTACTTACTCTCCTCCATTGACTCTCCTATGTTTCTCATCTTATTACCATAGTTTTGAAAGCTTAGTGACTCAAGTTGCTGTTTGGGTTCAGAGTGTTCCTATTAATACTAATATTGAAAGTGGCTCTCCTGTAAACATTATTTCATTGAAGTTAATGTAACGCATCAAGGTTGCCCCTGACTTGCACCATAATATGAAGTATGGCACAACTGGACCAAAATATAATCTATCTATTGAGGCCAACTCATTCTTGCCTATATGAATTTGTCAAATTGCGCTTAACACCTTGGTTGTCACCCTTGGATAACCTCAGATATGATCTCCTCCTAAGAACCTAATTTTTGTCTGTGACTACTTAGTCATAGTATAGTATGATGGTATTTTTATCCCTTAAGGGACATAGAGTCACATTGTGTTTGAGACTTTTTGAAAATAAAATGGAGATCAAAGCATGAGCCTGCCTTTTAAGGAGAAGACTGCCTAATTGAATAGAGTATCATGTTAGGGTTTTTTTCAGGGAGATATCAGAAAACTTTTAAACTGTCCTGCCAGTTGGGATGTAAAAGCACCCAAAAGGCAAGCCAGAATGCTATAGGCATTGACGCTCAAACAATGTTAACTTGAGTGGGGAGATGTGTGACAATTGAGAGCCAGATAATTGCAAACATTAAAAGGTACCTGGCAATGAACCAGGCTGTTGCAACTCCAAACCCAGTGGTCCTTGTTGTAGGGAATTGTGTAATTGGGTTTTCTGTTTTGGTACCCTCTATAGGAGAGTTTGGAACAAAAATGGAGGTGAGGGGGCAAATCCTACTTGGAGTGGAGACAAATGGGCCCACATAATTTTAATATCCTGCTGGCAGATGGCCTCAACAATAGAGTTGAATTCCCAGAAGTTTCTTACATGATATTCCCAGTTGACTGCATTAGGAGCTATAGTTAATATCATGAATGGTATTACTCAGCCAATGTAGGGCCCAAGGGCCACATTGTAAGTGCCATAGGTGGTTCAGCAAGTAAATTTGGAATAAATCAAAAATTAGGAACCTGGGGGAGATTTTTAATGAATGGTAAATTAAGAAAATTGACTGTCAATTTCCTCAGTTTGTTATTACTGTCTAAATAGATACTCAATTTGTGAAATAACTCCATAAAGCATGGGATTGGGGCCCTCAAGATTGAACCTAACCTAGCGAACTTTAAAGGAGGGGAGACAGAAAATTTAATCTGAACTTACTTTGAAGGAATCGGAGGCGGGCTGAATAACTGTCATTTCAACCTTAGATGCCCAAATTGCGGCTTCACTGCATTTCCAATGATTAGCATGGCAGCGTTACACCTAACATCAACTTGAATCCCCCAAGGCTATTCCATGTAGGGGCGGTCCAAATGGTCAGAAATGGGTTTGGGATACCCAACCCACCCGCATTCAGTTGCTCTGGCATCCATAAGCCAAGTGAGATGCATCAAACAATAATGCAATTTTTTGAGTAGAAGTTTTGGGCTATCAGCAACTTTCAATGATGCCCAATGTATTGGCAATTTCTGCCAAAGATTCGGCATTTTGCACATTTGACATAAGAGGACATGCCCAATGGGCTTTATTCCGATGTTTTCAACGGAATTTTCAAATTAACAACAACATTTTCCAATGGCCGATGCCATTGGCAAGTTTTACTGAGCATTTGCCACTGGACACATTCTTCCTATGAAGAACACGCCCATCAGGCTGTGTCCTAATGTTTTTAAAGCAGGTTTAAACCAAGGACAACGTTTCATAATGGCCCAATGCCATTGGTGAGTTTTGCCAAGGATTTGACGCTTTATTCCTCATTTACTGAATGTGCGAGCCTGTCAGGCTTTGTTACCAAGGGTTTAAGGCTTCCAGACCTTGATTTTGAGAGCTTTGTGCCATCAACTTCATAAGAACTTTTCATCCCATGGGGGTGGCGGCTTCCAATTATTTTGGCACAAATTTCCTCAATTTTCTGTACTAATTTAGAGGAGGTAATTTCAGGAACAGGTGGTGGAATCACTGAGGGAGAGCTGTTACCCATTGCTCATCTACCACATGGGCGAGATTGCCCTGTGAGACGAGAGGGACAGATGACCTCCTTGGACCTTTTTTGTGGGAAATGGGAACTTCACCCGGTCTACGCAGAGTGGACACATCCCCAGACATACGTTACCCTTCCCTTTTGCCAGTGAGAAAGAAACCACTGGGGAACTGGGTGAGGGCATTAACCTTGTGGGCCTTCAGCAGCTTGATCGCTTTATAGTAGCAATCTTTGGGGAGAATAAGGGGCTTCTGGGTGGGTGGCGTGGAAAGCCTTGACCAGCTCTAAACAGTATGCACAATCTTGGGCCCTTTGAGATCCGCCAATGAATGACACAAATAATTTCTCAGAGTGAGAATCTTACTTTTTAATAAAAGTATAAAATAATGTTTTATTATAGTTTTTATGTTTTTTATTATTTTAAGTGGGCAAAACCAGGAAAAGGCCCTTTTCTCAAAACTAGTTTTTCCTATTTGAAAAGGTTGGATTTTATGACCATCAATATTTGAGGCAAAAGAATGTAAAGCTCAGTTATCTAAATTAGGTAATATAGGCTTTCGGCCTATCAGATCAAAGATAAAATTAAAAAGCAAAACTGACCCATGCGGTAATGATTTGATGAATTGTATCCAATCATCAACAAGTAAAATCTTTGCACCTCAGCAGTGGTCAGACTTGGATGGTAATGATTGGCTAATTTTTACCCTATCATCATTGAGTAAAATCTTTGCACCTCAGCGGTGGTTAGACTCAGATGGTAATGATTGGTAAACTTGCACCCAATCATCAATGGGTAAAATCTTCTCACCTCACAGAGGTTCAGATCTGTGCGATATTGAACTCCTCAAATTCAACTGAGAAGTCAGAGTAATTCTATTACTAGGGTTTACCTTTTTAAGCCAATTTTTGTGATAAATCATTTTTTTCCAATGTTTAGGATTCCACTGAGAATCCACTAAGGTCTTTTCACTTTGAGTACTCATATCATTAATAACCACAATATTATTTAAGGATCGGGTGGGAGATGGGCCAATCATGGTAGCAGATTTAGGAGCCCTAATACCTCCAACATTCTTTTTCTTAAGTCAAGAAAGTGAATGTCTGATGGGGGTGGAAGGCGAGTTGGTAAGGGCGTACGGCTACTAACCTGAAGGTTGCAGGTTTGATTCCCACCCTTCACACATTGATAGGGGTGCCAGCCAAAGGAAGCTATTGGCGGTTAGTAGGTCTAATAACATGAAAACCTTACCCATGATGTAACCAGAAAAATTTGAGTCCCGATCCAGAGGTGGAAAAACTTTCTTCAATGGAGTTGACCCTGTTCAGGTTTCATGACATTTCTTTCTTTTGGTAATGCCTGTCCCCTGGTCAGCTTGCCTCAGTTAAATAAAAAGGAAGTGAATGTCTGACATTGCCCCCCTCAAGAATGTTAGGAGGGGTGTAGGGTCGTAAGAAGTGGCCATGTACCTGTATTATGATAATTCTTGTAGCCAAAGACTTCATGGAATACTCATTTCCTCTCTTGTGTATGATGATGAATGTCCCCTCCCAGTTTGATCCAAGTTTGCCACCTCTGGAAGGTTGTGCGATTGTGGTAATATAAAACCCTATTCAACACTTGGTAAGAGGGTAGAGGAGCTCGGAGCTCATTGGCAGCATGACCTTTTTTAATCACTGTTTTTTCTTGGCTAGACTTTCCAGCATTAATACTTCATCCTCTTTTTTCTTTAAAAGAACAGTTCCCTTCCATTGAAATTCATCAACTACCTCGTTTGCCTTACACAACTGCTTCTTTTTTTCATAGGGAAGTAGCTCTTGGGCTTTCTTTTTTTGTCAGAATGACTACGGGGGGCCACACATAAGTTCAGAATCTACATCCTTAGTATGCAAAGGTTCAGACCAAGGTCCGTGAGGGGTAGCATTCTTGGAAGAGCGATTCTCTTGAACCTTGGAATGAGAAACGGTTACCTCCATGGGCTAAGAAGTAGACTTCTCTTTTTTAAGCTGTACTTTGAGAGCCTGAACTTCTCCTTCAAAGTCAGCCTCACTTAAGAGATTGAGGGGTTTTGGGATGTGACTTTTGAGTCAACCACTCGTTGTTCACCGTTGCTAGCCTCCACTGTATCATGCGATTTCTTAGTGTTGCGCCTGGAGGTGACATAAGGCAAAGTGGAAGAGGGGTGTTCTTCGTTGGATAAAACTAATGGAACGTTGTAGTTCAATAAAGATAGGGTCCCTTGCCTCATGTTGATGATGCCTTCATACTTGATCATAAACTGAGTACCTATAAGCATCTCATAATCATTATTATCCAAAGCCACTGCAGAGGCCAATAGAATAAGCTTCCCAGTATGAATGGAAAGGGCCGAGTAAGCACCCAGTGCATGGGTTTTATTAGGACCGGCGGTTCCAAAGTCTTGGTTGTACTACAAGTCAGGTGCAAGTTTGATCTTTTTCATTAACTTGGAGGAGATGATGTTCACTGGGGAGCCGGTATCTAAGATAGCCATCACCAAACTTTTTGGATGACCACTTTGACCTTCGTGAGTATCCCCCAGAAGTGGGCAATAGCGCTAAGACCTCTTTAAGATGAAAAGATGAGGCTAATTTGCCTGCGATCTCAGGGGTAATTTTCCTTGAGGGACTTCATGGTATATCCATGCTGGATAGGGCGAATGAGGCGAGACAACACCTCATTGGCATCACTGGCAGTATCAATATCGATTGGTTCCCCTAGAACTTGATGGAGGTAAGTGTCCTCAGGTATGGTGGCTTCATATACTCCTCCAGCGTTTAGGTGATCAAGGACCTCCACTTCCGCGGGAGCGCTCAACAAATAGTACCCAACGTTATTGTAACCCCCTCAGAGTCGACCTCAAGGGTATTTTCAACCATGGCCAAGTTTGTAATTAAAATGGGGAAGACTGCCATGGGAGGTGGGGTAATTAGCTTTGCTTTAACCGGCATTTTTCAACCCCAGTAGTTCTGGAGGATATACCCTTAAAGCACGCACCTATTGACCGAGCTGAAGGGGAAACCACAGTAGGGATCTCCGCTTTGTATGAATGAAGGATTTCCAGTTTAAGTCGCACCAAAGTCGCAGGTTTGGCGGGTAGAATAGGCACAGGTGGCCTCACCTCCAATGGTTCAACAGGCTGCAGCTCCTCTAAAGGAATATGGGCGACGTTTAACAAAGCCTCTTTTATATCTTGGAAGGTTGTAAGGTGGCGTTTCAATGATATGATGTGCCTGGTGAGAGAGGGTTGTGAAGCTAACCCTGCTAAGATGGTGGCGATAGCGTCATCCAGGGTAAGCAGGTTAGACGTAGACAAACTTTGAGCAGTGAGGTAGAACCGCTCAGTAAAACTAAAGAGGGTTTCACCCTCATACATGGTAAGGCGTAAGAAAGCTTGTTTTTCCCTGTGTAAGCTCTGCTCAGATCTGAATTCAGCTAAGAGGGCCTTACCATCTGGCCAGATGTGCTGAGAATCTAGGTGAGGAACGATCAGCTCTTGGGCTTTGCGGCTTAAACAGGGAAGGATGTACTGAACTTTCTGTTTGTCAGTGGCGCCATCCATCGCAGCTTCATAAACGTACAGAAAAGAAGCAATGCTTCCTTCACCCAGGATGTATCTATCCTTTAGGGGTAGTTTAAACGGCCATTGCTCTAGCTTTTTGAGACGGGAGAAAGAGCTGGCTAGTTGCTTCTCAAGAGCAACTAATCATAATTCAGGAGAGCTGCTCACGTTGACAGCCTCCATTACCTTGATACTTTATTAAAGTATTCAGAGGATTTGACCCTGAAGTGAGCACCAATTCGTGGGATCCACCAATGGATGCCACAAATAATTTCACAGAGTGAGAATCTTACTTTTTAATAAAAGTATAAAATATTGTTTTATTATAGTTTTTATGTTTTTTATTATTTTAAGCGGGCAAAACTAGGAAAAAGCCCTCCTCTTGATACTAGTTTTTCTTATTTAAACTAGTTCAGATTTTGAGACCATCTAATTTGAGACATAAAGAATGTAAAGCTCAGTTATCTAAATTAGGTAATATAGGCTTTCAGCCTATCAGATCAAAGATAAAATTAAAAAGCAAAACTGACCCATGCGGTAATGATTTAATAAATTGTATTTAATCATCAACATGTAAAATTTTTGCACCTCAGCAGTGGTCAGACTTGGATGGTAATGATTGGCTAATTTTTACCCTATCATCATTGAGTAAAATCTTTGCACCTCAGCGGTGGTTAGACTCAGATGGTAATGATTGGTAAACTTGCACCCAATCATCAATGGGTAAAATCTTCTCACCTCACAGAGGTTCAGATCTGTGCGATATTGAACTCCTCAAATTCAACTGAGAAGTCAGAGTAATCCTATTACTAGTGTTTACCTTTTTAAGCCAATTTTTGTGATAAATAATGTTTTTCTGATGGTTAGGATTCCACCGAGAATCTTCTAAGGCCTTTTTGCTGTGAGTACTCATATCATTAATAGCCACAATATTATTTGAGGATCAGGCGGGAGATGGGCCAATCATGGTAGCAGATTTGGGAGCCCTAATACCTCCAACATTCTTTTTCTTAAGTCAAGAAAGTGAATGTCTGACAGGCCCTGAGCCAACTGTTATCATAAGCTAAATAGCCCTTCCAAGTGACGAGATATTGGACAAACCACCAAGATCTACAGGATGCAAGGATGCCCTCCACCTCATCCTCCTCCACACCCTCAATCAAAATCAGCTCTGGATCTGAGGGGATTGCCCCCTTGAACGGGAACAGCTGAGATACATGGAAGACTGGATGTTGCTTCCAGTGAGGTGGCGATTTCAAATAGAAAGCGCCATTACTCAAAGCTTCCTCCACCAAGTGGGGACCCAATCGCATTTCAAACTTCCAAGAGGGCACCTGCATCCTCAAATGATATGTGTCAAGCATGACATATAGACACACCTCTATTTCATGTTCCAGGAGCTGCATCCTATCTTCAAACCATTTGTAGTCACTTATATTCTTAGTTAGATGCTCTTAAACCAAGGACTGAGTGGCTAAGTATGATTGACTTGGTCAGTGACAACTGGAACCTCTGGGCGAAGGCACAGAACAATTAAAAATGAGGGGTTGTAACCCAAGGTTGCTTCATATGGGGGAAACCCAGTGGATACACGAGTTCCATTATTATATGCAAACTGAGAAAGGGGAGGTCACCAGCCCAGGTACCCTTAGCGGCTGCAGTGTAGCACCACAGGTACGTTTCAAGATCTGATTAACCCGTTCAGTTTATATATTGGACTGGGGATGGTATGCAGTGGAATGACAAAGTAAATTTCAAGATTGACAGAAGCTTATTCCATAACTGCGCCATAAACTGGGTCCATAGTTACTGACAATCTCCTATGGGAGACCAAACACAGAGAACACATGGCGCACAAAAAGATGCGCAGTTTTCTCAGAAGTAATAGTTGAAGAGCATGGAATGAATAGAGAGAATGTCGTAAAGCAATTGAAAACCACCTTCACCGCTGTAAACCCATTGAAACTGAAAAGTTCAAAAACAAAAATCCACATACATTGGTGTCCATGGACCCTCTGCCTGTTGTAAGGGAAGAAGGAGACCATTTTTTCCTGAATGATATGACTTGGCCCACACGCAAGTTACACAGTCTGCAATCCAGGATGGAACATTTTTCTGACAAACCCACCCAATTATAGGTAAACTTGTTTCGATCAAAACACTTTTACTCCCAGGGTGTCTAACTGCGGGGGATTGTGATGATTCTGAATCACTTCAGCTTGAAGAAGGATAGAACCAAAACCCATGACCAAAATTGAATGAGAAACTTGGCCAAAGAATATTTGAAATGCTTAAAACGAGGGACGACTGCTCCAGAAGTTTCACACTTTCTGCACAGGCCATTTGGGCTGCTAAAGCTCGAGAAATTAAAGGCGCATCAGGAGCTAAGTCTACTGATGAAACCGCGGGAGGGATGATGGTCAAGATATGGGTTGGGGGAATGACTGTGATTAGATACACCTCATCTGAGTAAGCCAGGAAAGTGTGGGATTGCGGATTAGAAAATAGGAAAGATGTTCAACGCTCCTTTTACAAACTCATACTTGAAGTTGAAGCTACACAAATCCTGGTAGGTTTAAGCCTGCCAGTGTGCCAGATTCTGTGGTTTACAAAAATAAAGAAGGTCTTGGTGATCTGTGCACACTGTTAACACATGCTGATCGCCTTGTAAAAGATACCACCAATGGGTCAAGGCCCATGCTACAGCTGCTAGCTCCTTAACATAGATGGTCCAGGACTGTTCAATGGGAGAGAACTTGCAGGAAAAATAGGTGACTGGATGTTCTAACCCATCGTGCTCCTGAAGCAAAACAGTCCCACAGCAATTAATGAGGCATCACATGCTATAACATAGAGGTTAGAGGGTTCTGCATGTTTTAAGATGGGTGGTGACAAGAACACATTTTTAATTGACTCAAATGCCTGCTAGCACTCAGGCATTCAACAAAAGGGGACATTCTTATCCATGAGCGGATGAAGTGGGGATGGTAACTGGGATAGGGAAGTGAAGAATTTTTCTAGAAAATGGTAGTACCCAAGAAGCTTATCAATTGCTTTTGGGTCTTTGGAGTTGGCCGTTCACAGATGGCATCCAACTTGTTGGGGTGGGAATGGCGTACCCATCTTTAAAGATTAGTTTGCCCATGAAAATAACCTCCTTTCTGTAATACTTGCATTTTGAAACTTAACGAACAGGCCTGCCTTATTTAAGGCAGCCAATACTGCCTCCAAGTCCTTTGCAAGTTGTTTGGTAGTAGAGGAGTGCACTAAGATATTATCAATGTATGTGACTGAGCAGGTGAACCGGAGATCAACCAGCACACTATTAAACATCCTTTGGAATGTGGCTAGCGCATTTTTAGCCCAAAAAGTATCACGTAAAATTGGAAGATGCCTCAATTAGTATAGATTGTGATAAGCCATCCTGACCTTCCTTCACCTAAATCTGATTTAAAGGCATTAACAAGATCAAGTTTTGAGAACACATTCAATTTGGAAATCGCTTGCCTTATTGTTTTTTCAAAGGCAAAGGTTAGGGATTGTATATTGTGATCTTATTAAGGTGACCATAATCCACCAGGCATGAAGGGAACCATTTGCTTTTTGGAAAAGACAATGGGAGAGGCAACCAGTTAAGTATCTTTAAGAAACTAACTTTTCTTAAGCATTTAATCCAACCATGCATTTAGGGCAACCTCCTCCTTTGCACTATGTACATACAGTGGGAAATTAATGTTTAACATCACACCTTAATCTTAAACCTCAAGTCAGAATCTGTATGTGGGGGAAGACAGTCCGCCTTCTCAGAGTCAAAAATACTTTGACAACCCATCAAAGCTTTTGGTTTATCTGATGGGAGGCCCACAGAGGAAAAGAGAGAAGTAATTAAACTGTGACCTTGAGTTTTAGTAAGAGTATCCAGTAAAGGAAACTCTCCCTTCATCTGACCCTTGTAGAATACAACATATTAGACTCAAGGTGAATCCTTACATGCTGCTGACTCTACCAGCCCACACTTAAAATTACTGAGAACATGATATTAGCATTTCTGAAAAACTATTGCAAAAACTAAACAGGTGCACTGAAAAGAGTACTGGGCGCCATACTTTGTATGATGGCTGGGAGGCTGACAAAGTGACCAACACCACAGGACCCAAGTCCAGATCAAGATCAAGCTAGTGGGCCAACCTTAGGCTCATAAAGTTACTAGCTGCTCCAGAGTCAACCAAGGTCTTAAAAGGCACTGGGTGTTCTCCAATACTAATTTTCATTGGTATCAAAAAGGTAGGCGGAATTCTGTTTATTAGCAGATATGGTCATTTCTGCTGACACTGAAGAGATAAAAAGCAAATCAGGGGTAATATCAGGCTCCTTTACAGGATTAAAAATGGGAAGAGTAAGTAGTTGGGACCCATTTTCATCATGCTGGACTTCCATTGACTTGCCAACAGGTGAATCAGGATGAAACAACTTGTTCGTGGAGGCAGCGTCTGATCCTGAAACCAATACTGATATTGATTCAATAACAGGTTCATGATCTGAGACCCCGTCAGCCAACTCAAACAAGGAGTTTCCAACTTGAGAATGGTGATGATTGCCGAGAGAATCATTAATGAAAGTCGCTGCCTAGCAAATTGATCCATGGTTCCCATAGGGGTGGACCAGACCTTGTGATGGGTGGAGACAGATTCCAATGCAGATCTGAAAATTTCTTGGAGCACGTCTGCAAAAATCTCAAGCACTGGGGCTTGCTCATTGAAGGCTGCGACTAATGAGCCCACACTAGGGGATTTGGCAATAAGAGAAAGAGATGAATTAATTTGATCTGAACGTGGTACTGGGGGTTTTAATGCTGCTCATACTGCTGCAATAAGCGAGGTAGGATCACCTGTCCAAAATAACAGAATGCAGAAGTCCTACCACCCACAAAAAAACTTCGTCTTTAAACCGCATCCAAAAGTTCAACACCTTGCTGGGCTTTGGACAATGAAAAGGTATTATTCAGGGCAACCGCAGATCACATTTTCACCTTGGCAAAAGCATTGAGGACCAGATGAGAACATCTCGGGAAGAACACCTGTATTCCCCATGTGAGGATGACCTGAGGGAAGAGTAGCAGCCAATGGGGCCATTCTACCATGAAAAAATTCCTCCAAAGCATTTTGAAAGCTGCTCACAATTTTTAAAAAAAAACTGACCAAACAAACAGCAGGAGACAAACTACTAACTGTAGTTTAATTGGAAAAGGGCAACCACTGCAGCGCCCAACTCAATGAGGAGGGTAAAAATGGCTGGAAACAAAGGATGGTCAATTATGTCAGGGAGACAGCAGAGAATTTTTAGACTCACCTTCCAGTCAGGATGCAAAAGCACCCAAAAGGCAAGCCAGAATGCCAGAAGCATTGCCGCTCAAATGACTTTGACTTGGGAATGGAGTTGTGTGGAAATTGAGCACTGATGAATTTCAAATGTAAAAAAGAACCCAGCAAAGAACCAGCATGTTGTGATTTAAACCCAGTGGGCCTTATTGTGGGAGTTGCGTGATTAGGATTTTTGTTTCAGTACCCTTCATAGGAGAGTTTAGAACAAAAATAGAGGTGAAGGGGCGGATCCTCATTTGGATTAGAGACAGATGGGCCCACAGGATTCCAATATCCTGCTGGCAGATGGCCTCAACAATAGAGTTGAATTCCCAGAAGTTCTTTACATGATATGCCCAGTTGACTGCAGTAGGAGCTATAGTTACTATCATGATTGGTATTGCTCAGCCAATGTAGGGCTTGAGGGGACACATTTTAGCGCCATAGGGGGTTTGATAAGGAAAAAATTAAAATAAATCAAAAATTGGGAATTTGGGGAGATTTATTATGATTAACAAATTAATAAAATTGACCATCAATTTCCTCAGTGTGTTAAGACTGTTTTTTAGCACTAGTGGTGCCCAACACAATAGGGGGAGTCGCCATGCATCTTTATTTGAAAATGGGCCAAACAAAGGGACTATTATAAATAAAAATTCCTAATATGGCACCTCAGCGAACAGCTTAGGAAGCATAACTGAAGGTGAGGAAGCTTTGGGGAACCTTTTGTCTGGCGCCCGCTTTAGTTGACGGGCCATGGTGGACAGCATAGGGGTGGGAGCATCAGCGACATATGGCATAAGGAGTTATAACTGTGGGCTTTCTTTGATAATGAGGCCAGTGGTGTCCATTGCCTCAACGTATTAAGAAGGTTGATGCTCAACAAAAGTGATAATAGCAGGCACACAATTAGATGACTTAATACGCTGAGGGGTTTGAGGACTATGGTGTCAAATAGAGAAATTTTTGCCACGTTGATGTAAGTGTGGCTTGCTCCAAAAGCAAGCTCCTCAATTTCATATTTTGCATCTTCATCCAAATCATGGGGAAAATTTGGGATAGGAATACCCTTAATGAGGTGTTTCATCGCCCCATGGAGTTTCTGGAAGAGGAGGGTGTTGGCTGGAGTAGCTGCTGCTTCTACCACCATTTTATGCATAAGAAAAATTAGGAAAATGATTCTTAAATCAAAAGCAGTGGGATGTGAATTGTGAGACTTTACAAAAAATTCCTCCAAAGAGAAATATGGCTTGACTTAAATGGAAGATCACTGTTGTCAAGCCATTTGAGGCACTTTAATGAAGTTAACTTGGCTAACACTGGACCAGCCACCATAGTTGGTGCAATGGCGGAACCTGATTGGCTGTGAACAGTTGACCATGGCAGCTTAGCTGAAACTATCTCAGCCATCGGTTCAAGATTACATAATTCCAACTAATTTCCAAAAATTTTATATTTTGATTGGCTGCTGCTTTGGAAGCAGCACCAGATTGAGCTGAGGTTAGGGGCGGGAGAATTGTGCCCCACCTAAAAAATTTGGGCAAGGGCCAGCCCAACGTCAGAAGAAGGAGTGGCGGAAGTGACAGAGGTGGAAGCTTCAGCGCACTTGCGCTTTAAATGAATTAATTTGAAGCACAAGGGGCAAATGGCGCACCATTTTGACATGTGCCCAAAAAGGCTGATCAGGTTTGGATCTGATTACAGTGCGGGGAGGATTGTGAGGCGGGTGTTGTGATGGAAAGGGCAAATTGTTGCAAAGGTGTGAGACCCTGCCAACCAATCTGACCCGTTGAGAACCACAAAATGCAAGATAGGGTCTGCACCATAAATGGCCAAACCCTCCGTCAGTTTGTGGCAAAGGCGTTTAGGGGAAAGAAACAATGGCAACATGGAAAACTGGACCACCAAAATGGCCTCATCCAGGAGTCACATGCAAACTGTGGGGATTGGAAATTTTTAGAAACAATTGGCAGTCTAGATGCCGGCACCATATCAGCCTTGGTCTAAATTTGAGGTCAGAATAGCCCTTGAAAGGGCGAAAATCAATATCTGATGGGATTAAAAACCACCATGGACTTCTCAATGATGGACAGGATTGCGTATGAGAAAGGATACCCATTTTCAACCTGAAACTTAAATGCAGGTTGCTCCAAGGGAGCACCAAAGGGCTCTGGAGCACCACCTGTGAGCTCACAAGATTGTGGGCTAAGTACTGAGGTGGGACATAACGCTTGGTGGCATTGGGAGGGCTAGCAGAGACAGCTTGAGCGTACTTTAATGGTGGCTGAAGGACGCCAGAAGGCGGTGCATCACCACCCCCAAGCTGGGGCAGCATTCATCAATATCATTGACATACCGTTCAAATTTCTCAATTCAGGTGGCTGGATTTATGTAATTTTTTAAAAACTTGCATAATATTTTTGGCTTTGATTTAGTTGATCAAAGTGAAAGAGAGTGTTACAACTTTTTAAATAAACAAGCAATTTTGGGAATAACTTAGTAAAGCATGGGATTGGGGCTCTCAAGCTTTGACCTAACCCAGCAAACTTAAAGGGGGTACAAGCAGATTTTTTCTGATTAAACTTTAAAGGAATTGGCGGCAGGCTGAGTCATTATCAGTTCAAAGTGGATGCCAAAGTTGCGATATTACTGCATTTCTGACAATTAGTGCAATGGCGTCTTGCCTGACAGGCAATGGGAATGTCCCAAAGCCACCCCACGTAGGGGCGGTCCCAAAAAGTCAGAAACGGGTTTGGGATACCCAACCCACCCGCACCCAGTCGCTCTGGCATCCATAAGCCAAGTGAGATGCATCAAACAATGATGCAAATTTTTGAGTGGAAGGTATTGGGCTATCAGCAACTTTCAATGATGCCCAATATATTGGCAAGTTTTACCAAGGATTTGACATTATACACATTCTTCCTAAGAGATACACGCCCGTTGGGCTGTATCTTTGATGTTTTTGAAGAAAGTTCAAACCAATGGCAACGTTTTCCCAATGGCCTGATGCCATTGGTGAGTTTTGCCGAGAATTTGACACTTGATTTCCTCATTTACTTAATGTGTGAGCTCTTCAGTCTTCATTACCAAGGGCTTAAGGCTTTTGGACCTTGATTTTGAGAGCTCAGTGTTGTCAACATCATAATAACTTTTCAGCCCATGGGGTGGAGACTTCCAAATAACACAGCACATATTTCCTTAATGCCATACTAATCTGGAGGAGGCAATTGCAGGGACAGGTGGTGGAATCTTCAGAGGGAGGGCTGTTACCAATTGCTTGTCACCACATGGGCGGATTGCCCTGTGGACGAGAGGGTCAGCTGGCCCTTTGGACCTTTTTTTGTGGGAAATGGGAACACCACCTGGTCTAGGCAGAGGGGACGCTTCCCTAAACTTACAGGTTTTGAGTGTGAAAGCACCCCTTCCTGTAGTGGACAGACATTAGGATATGCCACTTTAATAACAAGGTCAACCATCATAACTAAGCCTCAGGCTATAGCTAACACCAGGTTCCATGTAAATACCATGCTGAAGAACCTATTAGGATATGAAAGATGTAAAATCCTCATAAAAAAAGTCCTGAAATGCCCATAGATTTTAGATCTCACTTATTATGGGCTATATCAGTGGTATTAGTGATAAAACTAGCAAACTTAGGACTATGGGATCCTTTACTCCATCCACTTTTGCTTGCTTCTTTCTCATTGTTATAACATTGTTAAATTTATGGGGAAGGTCCTTTAAAGCTACATAATTATTAGTTATTAGTAGCATCAGTAAATTTTCCTAATGATTTCTTCCTTTCTAGGACAAATCTCTTAACAGAAATGCATTGTTGAGGAAATCTCTGTTCAACTAAACAAGCAAAATCAATAGTCAGAGCTAGGCAATCTCTTGGAAGAAGCGTCTTCACCAAATAAAATCATTGATAACTGAGCAGGCAAAGTCTCTACAAAGGTGCAGGCAATCTTTAGTTAAAACTAGGCAAAAGTAAATGGTAAAAGATAATAGATTGAGTGTAACTCTGTTGAGAAATAATGGTGTTTTAAATAGTACCAGAAAAGAATCAAAAATTAGATAAGATAAAGGAAGGGGATACTTCAGATGGCGAGAGATAGGCATGTACATTTGCAAGGATAGAAGTGGATTTGGGAATGTAGGAGGTAGAGTTTAGGTTTAGGGTTAGAGTAAATCAGGCTTCATCTGAGATAATGGTTACAGTTAAGTGGTTTCCATTATCTGGCATTAGTAAGCCAACAGATGGAAAGGTAGAATAAGTGATATAAGCCAATATTTGCGGTGTGAGGTGATTAGTGAGGAGAGTGAAGAGTTAACCACTGAATACATTTTCAGGCCTAGTATCAGAATAAATAAAAACTTGATTTGGACATTCTTCCCTATATTATCTGCCAGTGGAGCAAAAACGGGATGATTCATCCCAAATTCATTTAGCTGTGAATTCAGCGTTATTAACCGTTTGATGCTAGGTAAAATAGAATTAATAATTTTGGGCCTTTATCCTAATAAAACATCAAGTATTAAAATAATAAATATAGGCCGAAATTGCAAAATAAAAAATGAATTGTGAGCCCAAGGTTGAGGCTTCACACCTACTAGGGAGAAGCCCAATTTTCATGGAAAAGACTATGATGTACATAGATTTGTGAGTTTATGAGAGCTCTAAAATGTTGTTCCCTCCTTTGGTAGCCCTGATATAGACATCTTTTGGTTGCAAGTTGACCAATGAACTATGGACCAAAGTTGAGCTGTTGGTATGAAAATATTCTACCCTTTTCTTGACCTTCACTTATGTTATAGAAAGATAAAGGACGTCCTACACCATGTTGATACTGGAAATGTAAACGTATCTGGCCTTGACCCTATATAAAAGAGCAAGGTTGAAGAATCTTAGGTGGTCGTTGAACTTAAACAGTAATTGAATGTCAGATTGCTGGTGTTTTCTCATTACCCATGGGTTTCCCTCCCTTGCTGGTCAAAAAGAAAGATGGTATCATTTAGTGGTGATGGACTACTAAATGCTTAATTCTATCACTAAAAAAATAGCTACCTACTTACCTGGAACAATGTCTTTCTCTGCTTACTTGTTGGGTCCCAATGCTTTTCTGCAATGGATATTGTCATTGGGTACTGGCAAGTAAATGTGGAGCTCAAAAATCAATCAAAGTGCTCTTATCACAAAATAAAGATTGTTTGAGCCGACCAGGTTGTCTCAAAGGTTTTAATACGCCTACTACTTTCCAACATTTCATGGATGGGATCCTAATTAAATTAAAATAGTCCTGCATCCTCATTGTTGCATTTTTTGTTTTGGCCAACCACAGGGTATTGACTTTAGCCATAATACTCTTAACGCCCAATATACCTCGCCTTTACTCTCATTCCAATTACATGTATTTGCAGCAGCAAATCCCATTATTCCGCTATCATATATTTCACCATATGCTCTGACCTCAAAAAGAGCAATATATTAATTCGCTATACCCAAATCAAAATTATTAATGTTTACAAGATCAATTCCCATAGATTTACCATCAAGACTTTTATAAAATTTACTCTCACCTTAAATCAAGCAAGTATTAGTTAATTTTTACAATTCTGGCTTCTAGAAGATCAATTTTTATCCACTTGTTGACTGTGTCATAGATTCAATATTGTGAGTAACAAGCTTTGTTATATTGCTATATTGGTTGGTTGCTAATTTAGAAACTAAATTACTATAATATATTAAATTGAATTGAAGATACAGTGGCTAATCACTACCATTACTAAATCTATTAGTGTATATTAATGGACATATATGATTATGACAGAAATCCAAACCACTAACAAATCAAATTATAAAGTAATAATGGTTATGCCAAGATTTAAAGACTCCGTTGCACAGCTAAAATCAAAATACACTCTGTAGGAACCCCAATGGGGATGGATGAGTGGCCGTAGTGATCAGTACAAGAACTGCAACAATAAATCCAGGGAGGGGAAATGCAGAAAGGCACCATTTGTATTGACCAGTACCATAGGAACGCAGACTCCACTTAATCCAGTTCTTAATGCTGGAAGTATAACCTGATACCACAAGCTGTTTTAAATTCTTTAGTATTAGTGGTGGCCAACTCAAGAGGGGGGCCCTCACTGCATCTTTATTTTGTGTGCAAAACAAAGAGATTAAATTAATAAAATATAAACTCCAAGAATTTTGCCACAAAGTTAGCATAAGCATCCAAATCATAAGGGGGAAGAGGGTTGAGGGTATTTTCTTCTGACGCTGGCTTCAGATGCAGGCAAAGGCAGACAAAGGGGGGTTGGAGCGTTTGCAGCATGGGGCAGAAGGAGATAAAGTGATGTTTCTCCTCATCAATGAGTCCAGTGGTGTGCATCGCCTTAATATATTGGGTGAGTTGATGTTCTGCAAAGGTTATTATTTTAGTCACACAGGTGAAATAGTTTATTGCACTGGCAGGTTTGGGGATAGTAGGGGTCATAAAGTGAAGATCTCGCTGTAGCAACGCATGCACAGCAAGCTGAAAATGCTAGCTCTTCAATTTTAAATTTGGCATGCTTAGGGAAATCTATAGTGATATTATGTATAAGAAACCCTCATAAAAGTGGCTCAATCACCATATGGAGATCTTGGTGGAGGAGGAAGTTGGTGGGAGCAGCGGGTGAAATGACAGCCATTTGATAAATATTTTTGTAGATAGGGAATCCATTTTGAGGGCAGAAACAGCGGTGGAGATACAAATTTAGGTTTTGTGAAAGAAAGTGACTACTTGAAGTTGGGTTTAATTCCAAGATACAGTCTGAATAGTCAATCCTTTAAAAGGGCATCCAAAAATGTTCAATACTTCCTGTGCTGTGTTAGTGATAGGAGATGGTAGAGTTGCAGATTCTAATCGGCCAGTCACAGTGGACCATGGCAATTTTGATAGAGCATGAGCAGCCATCTGCTCAGTAATGGGTCATGAGGTCAAAACAATATTGGGTCAAGTGGTGGGAGAAGCTCTTTTGATGATTTTGAGAGGGGGGAGAATTGATCACCAAGCAAAAAAATTGGTGAATTAGTAGTGAGCTTACGCCAAAGGGAGAAGTGGCAGTGGCATCTTCAGAGGAATACACTGGACACTTGCGCTTTAAGTGGTTGAGAGCAAAGCACAAGGGACAGATGGCGCGGCCATTTTTGACATGTGTCCAGAAGGGATGAACAGGGGCAGATATGATCATGCATGGGGTATTGTGAGGTGGGTGTCATGACAGAAGGGGCAGATTATCATGAATTTGAGAGGCCCACAAGATGAACAGTGCCATCTAGAACCATGAACTGCAGCACAGGGTCAGCACTGTAGGCAAACGAGCCCTCTGTGAGCTCATGGTGGAGGCATTCAGGGGAGAGGTGGGAGGTCAAGCCAGCAGACTGGACCACTATTGGAATTTTGCAAGAAATTTAAATATGCAGGCGCCACAATGGCTATTAAATTATTAGTTTTGTGGCTCTAGCAAATATAAAACTTATGTAACAAAATTATTTTTTTGTTGCAACAATGAATTCCAAAAGTAATAATGATCTTTGTTAAAGAACAAAAATAATTTTGAGAGACAAAGCATGTGGTACCTTTATTAGTTGAAATTTAGAGATATATTATTCAAAGTAGGCAAATCTTGGGACAAATATACTGCAATGATAGAGAGTATAGGGATTAGGGAGTGAAAATATAGGAGTGGAGGACAAAACCCAATTACTGGGGATAAAACCTTCCTGCACATGTTCTGATAGGCCAGGATTATATGATCCAACTTCACTGATTCTCTTGGTCAGACTGAGGCATAGTGCACAAATCCACATGTATTAATATCCTCTTGGCACAGAAATGTAATTTCTGCCATGACAAGATAAAGTTTAGAGATATTTTTAGGAAAGCTTTTAGTAAGTCTTTGTAAAGAGCATAATGCTTCAAAAGTGGTAAGATTTTTCTTTTTAGAGGACTGATATTGCTGATTATTATTAGTATATTTAGGGGAGTAAACCTCAGTGATAGAATATGGCCCTCTACCACTGCCTCCCCAAGTTTGATCCTGGTCAATATACTTTGGGTAGGGGACAATTATGACTGTGTTGGTGTTGCACACCAATGCCCCAAAATGAGATAGCAAATAGCAATGTGATCCATGGAGTTCCTGGCCTATCATATGCCAAGCATGGAGATTTTTTGGGTTTTATCCTCCTTTCCCATTTCTTTGATTCCCCTTAATTTGTGCGGTATCATCCCCAGGTCAACTACTTCTAATAAAATTTAAAATTTAAAAAAATTATCAATATATTTATGATTGCCAGATCTGATAAAATTCTTACTAGATATGACTGACCTTCTTGTTGAGAGCTTAATCCATTTGGAATCTTCAATCAGAAAAGTCCAATAACTCCAAAGGGTCAATTGTTGAACTAGATTAGAATTATATATCTCTGACAATTTTCTATAATATTATTAGACCAAGATGTCAATCCCACTCTTGATTAGATTAGGACATCTCAGGTGATTTTCTAAAAATGCTTCACTCAAGATTTCGCCTAGGGGCACATACTTATGAAGAAATCTACTTTAAACTCCATTAAAAACTGTCCCAGATTCAACAGCTAAAATGGAGTATTCAATACCCTAATAATAGATAGTATGATAAGGACCTGACCATAGGTATCAAGTTTGTGGATTCGTCCTCCAGGTCTATGATGATAAAAGAGTACAAGGTTTTTACTTGATACTTAGGTAAAGTTAGGTCTGTTAGCATTTGTCCTAGTTTCTTCTTTTAAAGTTGTTGTAAAAAGAGAGCTCAAAGCTAGGGCTTGCATTCTGATAATTCCGTCAGCTAACCTCCTCATAGCTAAATTATTAGTTTAGGAGTAGCGGTATCAAGTATAGGTTGTACACTTTAGGTAAAATTGGATCCCAACTGTAAAGAGACTTGGTGGAAGAGATCTCTTGATTATAATGATGATAGCTAACCCTGTAGGCTAACATCTCACTAGATAAGTATAGACCCCCATTTACTGAAAGTTTGTTTGTGACCATTTTTTGAAAAATGGCTAGAAGGGTACCATTAGTCATTCAACAGCACCATTATTGGAAGGAGTGTAAGGAGCTGTAAACGATTGATATGTACCCATCAATTTAGTGAGCTCAGATACTACTTGTAGAATGAAATTGGGTCCAATATCATATAACAGTACTTTTAGGCTAACATGACGGGTGAAAACTTATCTTGATGAGGATAGACGCTGTAGATTTATTGGTGACAGTTGAAACATAAAAAGCCTAAATCCATTTGGTAAAATGCTCAATAGCTAATATTATATAACAATGT